>JANIJH010035848.1:0-10869 GCA_024520975.1 Erythroxylum areolatum | reverse complement strand
TATTACTTAATCAGTAAACAAAGTTTTCAAAAGTTTTGATTACTTAGAATCTATCGAAAGGTTTGTAAAGAATTATATTTCTAATAAGTAGTTTTGAAAGAATTTTCAAAAAAAGGGGAATACAAAATTCAACCCCCCCCTTCTCGTGCATTCTATATTGTTTTATAAGTATTGTATTAACGTGTAATTCACTTCATATATATATATATATATATTACTGATTGATATTTCATTCATATATTTTATATTTATATTATATATATAATAACAAGAAAGACAAAAAGCTTTATGGTATTTAAATCATCTTCAGATATGTAATCCATATTACTTAGAAAACTTTATATGCGAATTCCAAAAATATTATTATTATTTACATAGGAATGAACAAGAAATGTAGATACATATTTTCATACAAAACCTACCTTATCCGATAAATCTAAAAGTAGAAGAAAGATTTCAAAAACAAAGAAATAAGGATAAAATAGCATATAATTTAGGAGGCGCTATAGCAATAACTTGAGATATAATAGCAGAACAATGTTTAGATTCAAAATTAAGAAGAAAATTAAAATATACTGATATTAGACATTGATGTTAAAAAATTCTAGAAGTACCACAACAATATGGATGTGAAACAACTAGATCTAAAAAATCTAGACATTATAGAAAAATATGACCCTATAAATCATATCGATGGAAAAGATACCCACCTCATTATTATAGAGATAGACCTTTTAAACCTTATAAGAAACATTTTAGAAGACAAAAATATCGACAATTTAAACCTAAAAAACAAGATTGTCCTCAACGAAAGAAAATTTGTAGATATTGGTTATGTAAAGAAGAAAGACACTATGCAAACACCTGTCCAAAAAGAAAAAATCCAAAATATACAGAAAAACTTCACATATTACAAGCTGCTATAAATGAAGAATTAGAACCAATAGAATCTGAATACAATACTGATTCTACAATTTCATATATTTATCAATATGAATCTTATATAGAAAAATTAGAATCCTCAAGTCAATCTGAACATAACTTTTATTCAAGTTCTAATTCAGAAAAATAAAGTAAATGCATATATAGACATAGGAGCAACAATTTGTATTGCTTCAAAACACTTATTAGATACTTGGAAAAAGTTAGAAAAACTTTACAAATACGAATAGCAGATGGAAGCCTTAAATCTATATGGTATGTAAGTTATTATAATAACATTATTATAGAAAATTATACTTTTTCTGTCCCTTCAATTTATCAACAAGAATCAGGATTACCATTAATTTTAGGCAATAATTTTTTAAAGTTATATAATCCATTTTACACTATATTACATTAAAAACACCAGAAATAAAAGCTATACAACAAAAATCAATTATTCTTAAAATTCCAATATATCATATGACCTATTATCATAAATTAAAAGAAATTACAACGAAATTAGACATACTTCATTTTTATATTTCAAATAATATGACAATACAATTAGAAATTGAAACATTATTAGATCACGTTTTTAGTGAAAATCCTTTAGACCCTATTAAAAATCACAATAAACAGCTCATTGAAATAAAATTTAAAGATCTCACACAAGAAGATAATATTAAAAATAATATACCTTATTCACAACAAGATGTTCAGGAATTTATAACTGAATGTATAGATTTATTAAAGAAACAATTAATTACACAAAGTACAAGCAAACATTCTGCACCAGCTTTTTATGTAAATAATTCAGCTGAACAAAAACGTGGAAAAAGACGAATGGTTATAAACTATAAAAAATTGAATGAAGCAACAATAGGTGATGCATACAAACTACCCAGAAAAGATTACAAGGACATATATGGTTTACCACTTTAGATGCAAAATCTGGTTATTGGCAACTTAGATTACATGAAAATACTAAACCTTTAACTGTTTTTACCAGTCCTCCACAAAATATTACCAATGGAATGTTTTACCCTTTGGACTAAAACAAGCACCTAGTATTTATTAAAGATTTATGGATAATAATTTAGCAGGATTAGAAGAATTTACCTTTGTCTATATAGATGATATAATTATTTATTCAAATCAAGATAAAAATGATCATTTAAAAAAGGTGAGAATAGTACTTCAAGGATGTAAAGATAAAGGATAAACTCCTGGTGCAAATAGAAGCAAGTATAGACAAATGGGCAGGATGCCTTTTGGCAAAACCTCCCAACAAATGCAAATATCTTTTATGCAAATATATCAATGGAGCGTTCAGTTCCTCAGAATATAAAAATCCCATTCATGAAAAAGAGACATTAGCTTGTCTCAAGACATTGAGAAAATGGAAAGTTGATTTACTACCAATTTCATTTACCATTTAAATTGACTCTACTTATCTTTGCAGTTTTTCGAAGATTAATATTAAAGCCAACTATAATCAAGGGAGATTATTTCGCTGGCAATTAGAATTTAATCAATATCAATTTAATATCCAATATATCAAATCTACTTACAATTTTCTTGTAGATATATTAACCAAAGAATGGAAGCAGTAATCTAAAATTTGGAAGAAGCATTAACTCAGAAAGAAGTAGACTTAGACAACCAACAACAAATCATTGTAGCCATTACTAGAGACATTAATCAGCTAAAAACCACCATTCAAGTTTTGAAGCAAAACACAAAAGAACCTTCTACCTCCGATGAAAACACTTCTAAAGCCAATTCAGCCATTTCTACTCCTATACCCATAACTCTAACTCAAATTACCCAACAACCTACACCAATCTCTCAGAAAAAGCAAGATGAAAAGGAAGACAAAACATATGTTATCTATAATGGACCAATGGCAAGAATTTATGACGCCTGGCATAAAGCTGCTAGCCATATTATTGACAAACCAGGTATTTTACACAAAAGCTTTAAATCATTTACTGATGCAGAAAATTCTCTAGCCCCTTACAGACAGTAACACCCAGAATTACGACCCCAGTACAAACAAGTATTGGAATCGCCGACACCCACTTATACCAAGACCATTTTAGGAAAAATCCTTGCAACCACTTCTATCAAAGTCAACATGGATAGAATCAATTCCATTCCTACCAAAGCAATCCAAGTTGAAGCTAGAAAAATAACTTCAGAAATGTTCTATGATTGTTTCCAAAACATCAACAATTGGACCGATGCACTCAAAGTTCAACAATATTGCCCATTGAATAGAGGTAAATATGGACCTAAAGCCATTGTGCTATCAGAAGCAGACCCTTTAACCACCTATTTACTCTTTCAAAGTGGCCTTATAGACACTCTTTACCTCACCAATTTAAACATCCTTGCTGAATTTTCTATTGGATTTTCTCAAGCAGTCAAAAATTATAGAGATCGATTTGCCAAAGATAGAGAAATGTTTCTGAAAATATGGAGCACTTATCCCATATTTGAGGAAAAAACTTCAGTTAAAGATGCAAACATACTGCTGCCAAGAATTGCATTGCGTTCATCACCATTGGAATCGGCAATGGAATATACCCATCTATAGACACACCACCTAATCATACCTTTGATTGGGAAACCATTAATCAGTTTAATCTTAACTGTTTGAAAGGCATTTTTATCCAACTTGCAAGTATTACACCAGAATCGACCATCAAGATCAATTATAAAGGTTTTCATTTACTCATGACATCTTTGTACAAACAACCAATTCCACCAGAGCAACTTCAAATCATTCACCAGATGATGATTCCTTTTACCAAAATGGAAGGAATTTTTATAGAATTAATAGCCACATGGAAATATGCAATATATCAATAATTACAAATTCATCCAGAGCATCATTGCAAATGTTGTCCGTCTACAGCAAGCGCACTAACAAAGCAGACAGAAGAAACAGACTCAATAGAAGCAATTATTGAAGAATAACAATGCATCGACGCTAACAGACAAAATGTGAACAACTGATAGATGCACGACAAGATGTAGACATGAAATAAAGCAGGAATCTTCTGCTTTTACTATAAATAATATACTACTTTAGCTTTAGCACTTTTTTTTGTACATTATTGGTTACTTTTTCCTTTAGCTTTTTGGTTTTCGTCCACTTAGATTTTGGACGTTTCTCTTTTCATTGTCTATATAATGTAACCTAAGCTTCAGCTTACGGATATAAAATAAACAATCACTTAAAACTCCTTCCTTCGGTCTTTTCATTTTGCTACCAAGCTTGACGATTGGCGTTTCAGCATACCCAAAAACGAAGAAGGTATGGTTTTAATTAAGTGTTGTTTAATCTTAGTATATTCAACTTCTTAACCACTATCATTTTCTTTCATTCATGGAAGCAACTTTTTTTTATCTTATTTTGATAATAGACGCACTTTAAAACAATTAATTCAAATGTGTGACGAATGGAATAATCATTATCATCATATCATTAATTAGCATCAAATATATATTGAACAAACACCTGTTACTCCTTTTAATCAAGATGATATAATTCATAGTTTCAATATCATTTGTTATTTTCAAGAATTAAAATTTTTAAATAATCAAAAACGGAAAGAATATATTCAAGCTATTTTTGAACTTATTCATTAATTTCTGTTTTTCAGATATGAATGCCTCATATTTTGAACACAAACGTTATATCAACCAAGTTATCAAAGACACTTATAAGCGAGAAGCAAAATTGGATTTAATGATTGAAAAATGTCATGCACTTAACAAACATGCTCATAATGGTCAAGAAATGTAGAAATATCAAGACCTAATGGACACAGCTAAAATGATCCGTATAGCAAATAATTTGAAGTTTTCATTGTATGAAACTAGAAGATTTTATCGCAATTGTATTCAGAAACTTATTGATTAAGTTTGTACTCACTCCTTTATAAACTCAATAAATTTTCAGTTATGCATTATTTTGATCTTAAAGATATTCTTAAATCCTAGATTAAAAATAGTAGAGAAACTGCAGAAAATCATAAATATTGGATTAATAAACTTCAACTTAAATTAGAAAAAGCTAAACAAAACAATGATCAAACACGTATTTTTCAAATTACCTAGAATTTACTTATTGTTCAACGTATTCAATATAATAATCTACAAAATCTAAAAAGAGATTTAAAAGATATTTCAAAATTAATTTGTTAAAACATGCAGCAGTTACCTAATAATTTATTTATTGTTTATGAATTACCCATTATGCTTTTAATTATTGTTCTTACTATTTTTTATGCTATACTTGTTATGTGTTTCATTTTACTTACCTTTTTCACTTATTATCCTAATCGATATATGTTTTTCTTTAGATCTTGCTTTAGACAAGGCTTTACTTATAGACTGTTATATAATCTAATTAGAGATTATTTATATATAAGACCTTTACTTATACAAGAACTAATCTGACAAAATGAACAATATATCTTAGATAAATATAGTTTAGATAGACCATATAAACGAAGAAAAACATAAATGTCATCACATTATTATCATTATTATAATTGTTCTATATGTCAATCAAATAATTGTTGTATATATCAAGAGTTAGAAGAAAACATAGAATATTTAGAATATATGCAACATCAACATTTTATACAACTTCAATATTGGATAAATCAGTATAATTACCTTCGCTCTTTAATCACTAATCTTGAATCTTTACAACCTATACAAGAAAATTTAGATTTAGAAAGACAATTTCATCAATTTTATAGTCAATAAAGAAATCATTTTGAAAATCTCCTTACAGATCATAAAAGACATAATCCTTGGCATCGCTATGACTAATGAAACAAAAGGAAAAGAACTTGAAAATATTCTAGATGTAGATAATTTAGAATTACATGAAGCTCAAGGCACTTTTCATATTAATACACTTTCTATCGCGCTAGAAATGGTATCAAAGCCTAAATCCAAAATAAGAATTATTTAATGACCATGGAAATAAATAATAACACTTTGGAATATAAAACCCCTCTAAATGTTGAATCATTAGAAACAGTTGAAAGAAATATCAATAATCAATTAACTGAAATTACACAGTTAGTTCAAAAATTAACTTTACATTCCGATGAACAAATAAATAAAATTACAGATAAAGAAGAATTTATTTTAGACTATGATTCTGATGAAGAGTTACAAGTAGTGCAAGATCAACCTGAAAGTAGTAAAACTAAGAGTGAACAAACAAGCAAACAAACCCCTAAAAGAAAATCTGAATATCTTTTAATCGATACTGACTTTATAAGTAAATATGGCTATTTTAAAAAAGGAACTAAGATTAGGAAATACCCGACAGAATATACACCTAAACATATTTCAGTAGGATTCGGAGATACATTAAATATTGATTGTCTTACTAATGCAGAAGATATAATTTTAGAATGGGCAAATAAGATGCAACTAATCTTACAAATAGAAAAACTGTTTGGAGATGTAATGAATAAAAACTCTCTGTGGAATTTTATCACCTATAAAAATGCTGGTATAGTATATCAATTTTTATTAGAAAATGAAATAGGATTAAAAAAACACTACTAAATATAAAGAAGCCAATACTGATAGTACAACATTTTATATAATAGCCGGTGAAATTTATAAAGAATTTACTGGAAAAGATATACTATATAATAACGATGAAACAAAACAAGCAAAAAGACAAAAAACTTTATGGCATTTAAATCATCTTCAGATATGTAATCCATGTTACTTAGAAAACTTTATATGCGAATTCCAAAAATATTATTATTATTTACATAGGAATGAACAAGAAATGTATATACATATTTTCATACAAAAACTACCCTATCCGATAAATCTAAAAGTAGAAGAATGATTTCAAAAACAAAGAAATAAGGATAAAATAGCATGCAATTTAGGAGGCGCTATAACAATAACTCAAGATATAATAGCCGAACAATGTTTAGATTCAAAATTAAGCAGAAATTAAAACATACTGATATTAGACATTGCTGTTCAAAAAATCCAGAAGTACCACAACAATATGGATGTGAAACAACTAGATCTAAAAAATCTAGACATTATAGAAAAATACGACCCTATAAATCATATCGATGGAAAAGATACCCACCTCATTATTATAAAGATAGACCTTTTCAACCTTATAAGAAACATTTTAGAAGACAAAAATATCAACAATTTAAACCTAAAAAACAAGATTGTCCTCAACGAAAGAAAAATTGTAGATGTTGGTTATGTAAAGAAGAAGAACACTATGCAAACACCTGTCCAAAAAGAAAAAATCCAAAATATACAGAAAAACTTCACATATTACAAGCTGCTATAAATGAAGAATTAGAACCAATAGAATCTGGATACAACACTGATTCTACAATTTCATCTATTTATCAATGTGAATCTTATACAGAAAAATCATAATCCTCAAGTCAATCTGAACACAACTTTTATTCAAGTTCTGATTCAGAAGAATAAAGTAAATGCATATATAAACACAGGAGCAACAATTTGTATTGCTTCAAAATACTTATTTGATACTTGGAAAAAGTTAGAAAAACTTTACAAATACAAATAGCAGATGGAAGCTTTAAATCTATATGGTATGTAAGTTATTATAATAATAATATTATAGAAAATTATACTTTTTCTATCCCTTCAATTTATCAACAAGAATCAGGATTACCATTAATTTTAGGCAATAATTTTTTAAAGTTATATAATCCATTTTGTCAATATTTACATTATATTACATTCAAAACACCAGAAATAAAAGCTATACAACAAAATTCAATTATTCTTAAAATTCCAATTTATCTTACGACCTATTATCATAAATTAAAAGAAATTACAACGAAATTAGACATACTTCAATTTTATATTTTAAATAATATGACGATACAATTAGAAATTGAAACATTATTAGATCACGTATGTAGTGAAAATCCTTTAGACCCTATTAAAAATCACAATAAACAGCTCATTGAAATAAAACTTAAAGATCTCACACAAGAAGTTAATATTAAAAATAATATACCTTATTCACAACAAGATGTTCAGGAATTTATAACTGAATCTACAGATTTATTAAAGAAACAATTAATTACACCAAGTACAAGCAAACATTCTACACCAGCTTTTTACGTAAATAATTCAGCTGAACAAAAACGTGGAAAAAGATGAATGGTTATAAACTATAAAAAATTGAATGAACCAATAATAGGTGATACATACAAACTACCCAGAAAAGATTACAAGGACATATATGATTTACCACTTTAGATGCAAAATCTGGATATTGGCAACTTAGATTACATGAAAAATACTAAACCTTTAACTGCTTTTACCTATCCTCCAGAAAAACATTACCAATGGAATGTTTTACCCTTTGGACTACATCAAGCACCTAGTATTTATCAAAGATTTATGGATAATAATTTAGCAGGGTTAGAAGAATTTACCTTTGTCTGTATAGATGATATAATTATTTATTCAAATCAAGATAAAAATGATCATTTAAAAAAGGTGAGAATAGTACTTCAAGGATGTAAAGATAAAGGACTTGTTTTAAGTAAAAAGAAAGCAAGAATTGCACAAAAAATATCGAATATTTAGGCATTGAATTTCAACATGATGGATTTTTAAATTTACAACCAAATATATTTAAAAAAGTTAGTTGATTTTCCAGACCAATTAACCAATAGAACTCATGTACAACAATTTTTAGGACTATTAAATTATATTTCTGATCAAGGATTTTTAAAAGATCTAGCTAAAGAAAGAAAGTTATTACAGAAAAAATGCAGTACTAATGTTCAATGGATTTGGACTGATACAGATACCAATGCTGTGAGGAAACTCAAGGCATTATGTACACATTTACCAGTTTTATATAATTATCTGCCGAAGGACAAACTCCTGGTGCAAATAGATGCAAGTATAAACATATGGGTAAGATGCCTTTTGGCAAAACCTCCCAACAAATGCAAATATCTTTTATGCAAATATATCAATGGAACATTTAGTTCCTTAGAATATAAATATCCCATTCATGAAAAAGAGACATTAGCTTGTCTCAAGACATTGAGAAAATGGAAAATTGATTGACTACCAATTTCATTTACCATTCAAACTGACTCTACTTATCTTTGCAGTTTTTCGGAGAATAATATTAAAGCCAACTATAATCAAGGGCGATTAATTCGCTGGCAATTAGAATTTAATCAATATCAATTTAATACCCAATATATCAAATCTATTGACAATTTTCTTGCAGATATATTAACCAGAGAATGTAAGAAGTAATCCAAAATTTGGAAGAAGCATTAGCTCAGAAAGAAGTAGACTTAGTCAACCAACAACAAATCATTGGAGCCATTACTAAAGATAAATATAGTTTAGATAGACCATATAAACGAAGAAAAACATAAATGTCATCACATTACTATCATTATTGTAACATCCCATCACCGATGGAAAGGGTAAATTGGTAATTTGGAATAGGTTACGAGTGTGTAAACGTATCTCGACATGGTCATGCCTACTATGGCCTCCATATATGCATAAATTGAAATATTTGCACATGCACATGATTGTACATGCATTCATGACATTTTCCCGGCATCTGCGTTTATTGTGAAAAATATATTATTTGTGTTTGAAAATTTTGTTGGAGTAGATTTTTGTGTGTTTCATATTTTTAGAAAATTTCAGGAATTTTTCTGAAATTTTTTGGGGCACATGCCCGAACCGAAAAATTTTCGACTGACCGACTGAGTCGGTTTCCTATACTGGAAATGATTGGCCAATGGCATTAGAAAATTAGAGAGATGATGTTAGGATTTATTGAGTTAAGCCATTGGAGTTTAACGAGAAATTGGAGTAGAATTTAGAACCGGGATAAAACCGGGACAAGTGTCACTTGCCTACTAAGTCCTACAATTTAATTGGTTATATACATAACCTAAAGTGATAGTGCTTCCACGACATCTTCAAGTTGGAAAGTGGGAAAGTTGAGTTTTAAAGCTTCCTTCCTTCTCATCCGTAGCTTTAGCTTTCCTTTATTGATGTTTTGTCTTTTTCTCCATGTGATGTCTTTGTCTTGTTTCAATTATTATCTACGACTCTTATCCTTGAAGCATGGAAAAATAGCACTTGGAAAGCTATTAGTTCTCTTTCATCCGAGGCTCTCCATTTCTTCTTCTTTGTCGATGGTCTTTGTTTCTTTCTTGTGATGATCGTTTGGGATGGGAGAAAGGTAGAGAATTGGAGAAAAAAGTTGGAAGAGGAAGAGTGGAAGCTTGTATAGGTGAGGAATTTGTTTCATGCTCTTTAACTTGGAACTTGATGCTTTCTTTGTGTTGTTCTGACCATTGGTTTCATGGTATTTGGGATTTGATTGCATGAGAAATTGTGATTGTGTGTGCTGTCATTTTATGATAGAGTGATAAAAGGAAGATTTTGATGAAATCTTGGCTAAATTGGGATGCTTGTTGATTTGGAAAAAAAAAGTATGGAAGGGATAGGATTTGGCTTAGGTATAAGAGCTGGAAAATTTTAAGTTGTACTTGTTTCAGGTTTTTACTCATAACTTTTGACGTGATTATGCTTTTGAGTTGAGGTTTGTTTTAAATGAAACTTAAGAAATAGGGCTAAATTTCATATGAAGAGAGTTTTGTCAAATTCTGATCTTAAGGGTTTCCAATTTGGCTCGGAAAGTGAGTTGTTGGGTGCTGTGAACAGTATCCGAGCTGTGAGACTTGAAATTTTGATGCATTTTTAAAGTGGATTTGGATTGAATTTACAAGTGTGGTCTACTGAAAAGTTGTAGAGGATTGATGTAGCTTTCTAATGAGATATTTTATGTGAATTTTGGGTGTAAGGATTGAAAGATATAAATTTGTGAAG
>JANIJH010035838.1:0-10870 GCA_024520975.1 Erythroxylum areolatum | reverse complement strand
TCACCCCATTATCTCCCACTCCTCAGGTGCAGAACAAGACGACCGTTGATCTTGCAAGGCATCGGAAACTTCAAGACATTTAGGAGCCCTGTATTAAGTTAGTGCCTTAGTTGGCCCTCCAAGCATATTGTCATTTAGCATTCTCATGTATTGTATTTTGGATTTAGACTTTATTCTGTATTATGTATGGTTGAGAATGTTTGTTTAAATTCTCGGATTGAAATGACATGAGGTCTTTTGGAATGCATGCGTAGAGTGTGTGTATGTATGGGTTTATGTTTGTGTGAATCGAACCTTTGTATGGATGTTGGGATCGGGTCCGACGTATTGAGCCGCCCGACTCGGGCGCAGCCCCAGGGGCCGCCTCGGGAATGGGGTTCCGGGGCTCGGGCCCAACATTATTTGTCACTTATGCCTAGCTACCCCATTCTTTTATGGCTTGTTGTGTTGAATAAACTAAGCACAATGGTCAGAATGCACTACATTTCTTATAATTCTACTTATGTCCTCTATAAGATAGAGGAAGAATCAAGGAACCACCTATTTTTCCTATGTCCCTTCTCCCAGTTTATATGGGAGAAGATTCAAAATTTGTGTTTTGTTAATGCAGGTATCACCCTCATGGAAGCTCTTGATTGGCTTTTGAAGCTAAACCACGTTCCTAACTGCAACAAGCAAATATATATCATCTCCTTCGCCTCCTCAATCAAGGAGAATTGGCGAGAGAGAAACATCAGGCCTTTTCAAAATATTGCATGCTCCAAAAATGAGGTTCTATCCTCTGTAATTGATGGAATTAGAGAAACTCCTATGTACCCTATGGTCTGAAATAGTCTGCCCTAATCTAGCCTCATCGTGGAGAATCAATCAGTATATGGAAGGGGAAAACAATCACATGACAAAGTAGATCCATAAACTTTTGCAATAAAGTACCACAAGGAGAAGGAGCGAGTGCACTTGTAAGCTGCTAAAGTCCTAGAGTTCTTCCTTTTTAAAGCGTAAGCATGAGCATAAATGTTGAACAAGAACGTTGGTCCATGTAACATCAGAACTAATTCTGATCCATGAGTGGTGAGGATGAGCAGCATAAAACCTAAGAGATCAGCCATCGTTTAGTGTATCTCGCCTAGAAAGATCCTCTACCCAATCCCTGATTTTGGTAGGTTTGATGAATGGAGAAGATTGAAGAAGGAGATGTACCAAGGTTGATCTTTCTCACCTTGGTTAAATGGTAGTGTGCAGAGAAGACCTCTGATTGCCTAGCCCTAATTTGGAAATATCAGAACCTTCGAAGTAGGTTTACCCCTTTTACACCTTGGATATGTAACGATGTCGTTCGTGTTGTTCTTTGGTCTAGTGTTTGGATTTCCTCTTGATTCACCGTTGTCTTAGGTTGACATGTTGTCTTAAGTTTCCTCGATATTTTATGTTCGGGCTGTTTTGGCATTGATAACATCTACTAATGCATTTTCTATTAATGCGATTTCGAATTTCTAAAAAATATTAAAGTTTAGTTTATATCATCTTTTGCATATCATAAACTAATTATTTATGTACAAAGATAATTTAGGCAATATTAAATATAATGATCACTAGGCATATTAAAATGATAAAATGATGGCCATACAATTAAGTCCTAATTTTAAAGTTACCAGAAAAAGACTTAACACTTTCAATTGACTTGAATCCTTTCACATCCATCAGAAAAAAAATAGCTCCTTAAACTTTGGCCTCAATTGCATACTTAACCTAATCTTTTTGTTGCCAAATAAATAAGATGATTTGAATAGATGATTTACCTATTTGCCC
This sequence comes from Erythroxylum areolatum, assembly GCA_024520975.1. NCBI lineage: Eukaryota > Viridiplantae > Streptophyta > Magnoliopsida > Malpighiales > Erythroxylaceae > Erythroxylum > Erythroxylum areolatum. Next base: position 9,061 of record JANIJH010035838.1, on the reverse strand, counting down.
TTCGTATCTCCTTTAACTTAAAAAAGGCAATATTTTATGAGAGTAAGCAAAATTTTAGGTGTCAAATATTTAATAGAAATAATGGTTATGATGATATATTTTTTAACTTAAAAATTATTGGTTTATGATAATTTGTCAAATATTATATATTATTTTTATATGTTAGATTAAGTATACATAAAATGAATAATTTGAAATGCAACTTAATTACCAATTATATATAAGAATAAAAGTTGGAACATGTCTTTTGTGATGTATGGATTAACCTTACTTTATACATATATTATAAATTTATTTATACAAAACAACAATTTTAAATAAAATTTTCGTATCAAAATTTACATGCAAGTACAATAAAATAATAATAATACTTTAAGTGATACACTTCTAAAATTAGAATTTTAAAATATTAATTACAATCAAATTATAATTAATTAAAAATTAAAAAAATTTGAGTTATTAATTAAATACAAAACATCAATAATATATATGTTATATTTAATAGCTAATTCATTATATCGACTACCTATTTTAATTAAATTAAATGTTTAATGTTTGGATATATTTGCAAAGATTAAAACGAGTGATTACACATGTAAACGCCGTATGAAGAATAAAAGTAAGAATTTAATATCAATAAGAGTTACATAATTAATTTTTATCAAGTATTTTAAATATTTTATAATTTAGTAATTAAATTAATTAATTAATATTTATATTTTGTATTCAATATTTAATTTATTACGTTGCGTAACATATGAGATGATATTTTGATGTATTTATAAAACTTCTATGTATGTATGCGCATGCATGAAAACTACAAATAAAAGATTTGATGCAAGATTTAATTTATAATATTTGAATGAATTTTCAAAAGAAATAAATACTTAATTTTTATTGTCTTTTGATTATTTTATACTTAATTTTATTAATTTATTAAATAAATTTATTTTGCCTAGGAAAAAGTTAAAGATTACCTTTTTTATGAGTTTTATTTAACTAAAATATGAATTTAATAATGATTAGAGGCAATATGGAGAACTCTTTCTTCTGAATGAATCCAGATCCTTTGTCTAACATTATTTTATCTACTCTACCCACTTGAAGAAACATGACTTAGCTTGCACTTACATGACTGTGCATTTGTGTCACAGCTGTGACACCTTATGTCATAGGCGTGAGTCTATTTTATTTTTTATCATTTTAATTTAATTATACTAGTATTAGTTTAGTAAATAATTATTTTTATTTTTAATTATGCTACTAATAATTTTATAAAAAAATTAAAATTAAAATGATAAAAATATAAAAAATATATATATATTTTAGTCATATTTTCTTTTTATTATTATTTTAATTTTAATTTTCTAAATAAAAATTTTAAGATAAAAATTTAAAATTATTAATTTATTAATTATTAAATTTATTTAATTAATTTACAAATTATAAAATGTTAAATTAAATTAAAAATTGATTTATACATAAACAAATAATATTAACCAACTAATTTTACCAAACATCTTTAATAAATAACTAATGTTATCCGTTGATATAATCAGCTATTAATTAATCGCTGATAGAATCAGCTAACAGCTAATGCGATCAACTGATTTCCAAATATGACCATTATCAAACACAAATACACAGATTATGTCACAAAAAATATTGCATTATGTAAATAAAGAGACATTTTTTAAGCTAAGATTAAATAAAGAAATAGTTAGGAGCTCACATGATAAACAGGTTAATGATGAATATAGCGTAACTAATCAGGTTTATAAATTAATTAAACAGTTTTAGTAAATTAATCAATTAAAATAAGTTGTTAAAATCAAAATAAATTATTCTACATATATAATATATTGTATAATTTATTTGCATTTCACAATCATTCTTTGTAGAAAAACTTTATTATAAATATACAAGAAGTTAATATTGCATTAATATGCTTGTGGGCTAATATAATAATAATAATTAAATTACTCATAATTTTAAATTTAATTTAACAATTTTTTATATAATTTATAAATAAATTAAACAATTTTAATAAATTAATCAATTTTTAAAATATAAATTTTTATCTTATAAATTTTGTTTAAAAAATAAAAAATAAAAATAAAAAAAATGTGTCACAGGTGTGACTTGCCGTTGACACAATTTTTAAAATTAAAAGAATATAAAAACAAAAAATATATTTTAATATAATAATAATTAAATTAAACAAAATTTTAAATTTAATTAAGTATTTTTCTATAATTTATAAATTAATTAAAATTTTTAATAAATTGGTCAATTTTTAAATTTAAAATTTTAACTTATAAATTTTATTTAAATATGAAATTAAAAATAAAAATACAAAACAAAATGTATAGAAGTGACTTAAGTGCCATACTTGTGACATAACTTTTAAATTTTATTTAAAATTTTAAAATTAAAATAATAAAGAAAACAATAGGTCGATTTTTCTAATATAATAAAACAATATAACAATAATAAAATTAATCAATTTTTAAATTTAATTTAATATATTTCTATAATTTATAAATTAATTAAACAATTTTAAATTTTAAATTTTTATCTTATAAATTTTATTTAGAAAATTATAATTAAAATAATTAACAAAAAAATAAATTTCCCCTGAAATTCTTTATTATTATTATTTAAATAATTTTAATTTTAATTTTTTATAAAAATTAATAATTACATAATTAATATTAATATTTAATTTAATTTAATTTTTTATTAAATTAAAAATAATATAATTAAAAATAAAATGTTAAAAATTTAAAAAAATAATTACTTAATTTTCACGTTCATAAGTTGGTGTAAAAGTTACGAGTGAGTAGTGAATTAAAATTTAAACTAACAATTACGAGTGAGTAGTAAATAAAAATTTAAGGAGGGTATATTTTATTCAAGAATTGACAAACGCTTATTCCATCCATTCGAAACAGGAAATAAAAGGTTAATCAACAGCATGACAAATTAAGGATCAAACTGAAGAGCGAGAAAAGTTGACAGAATTTTTCCTAAGTCGCAGCAAGCGTTGTGATACGTTCTCTTCAGCTCATGGTAGTCCATGATAAGTGGAGGTTCTTTAGTGCGGCAAGTAGAATGTGGTTTTAAGGTTGCATGAAGCATGCAACATGCAGTTAAGAAGTGTTGTTCTATTTTCTTCTGTTTTTCTTCTGTTTTGTGTTTACAGTAAGAATCGGTTTTATGATTTATTTATGTTCCTGTTTTCTAGGCCAATACAAGTAGTGGATTGTTTATGTTCCTGTCTTCTAGGCCAGTACAAGTAGTGGATTTGTTTATTTTTCCTATTTCTAAGCCAGTACGAGTAGTAGATTAGATAGTGTCAATGGCAATCTTATTTGATTGTCAGTTGATTTGGATTGTTATAAATAGGTGCTGAATATTCAATAAAAGGAGAACATATTAAAACCATTTCTTTCCTATTCTATCTTTTCCAATCTCCTGAAATCTCTCTTTCCCAACTCCCAAAACGTCTAACCCATCTCAGATCTACGTATATATCCTTTTGGTATCAGAGCCTCTCGATCTTATGGAGACCCGGACCAAGACAAACGCTGAACTCAAGAATGAATTGTCTGAATTCATGAACAGGCAAAAAGCTGTCTCACAGCGTCAAGAGCCCAATCTCAACCAGGTTATTGTTAATTACGACAACTTGAGTGCAATGGTTCAGACTTTAGTGACTGAGATACAGGCCACTCGAATATCCAATAATTCTTCTCTACGCCAGAGGGAGGACAGTCCCTCACACACTGCTGAATCTTCTAACCCTGGAGTAGATAAAACTTCCATAAAGATCTCATTCCCCAAATTCGATGGGGAAGACCTACAAGGTTGGTTATTTCGTGTTACTCAATACTTTGACTACCAAAACATTCCATTAGAAAGGAGGGTGCATCTAGCTTCACTTCATTTGGAGAAACTAGCACTCCAGTGGTACCAATGGTACATTAAGTTTGGTGGACCTCTTTTGTGGGATGAGTTATCCCGAGCAATCATGATGCATTTTGGACCTTCAAATTATGAAGACCCAGCTGAGACTCTATCACATCTCAAGCAAGAATCATTTGTGGCAGCCTACCAGGAGACGTTTGAACGTCTCTCTCAGCGTGTAGACGGGTTACTCGAATCCTACCTTGTTAGCAAATTCATAGCTGGACTTAGAAGTGATATATGGCTAGATGTAAAGTTGAACAAGCCTAAGACTCTTGTGGATGCATTCAACTCTACCAGGATCGTTGAAGAATTAATTTCCAACCCTCGAAAACCCGTTTTCCCATCACGTCAGAATACTTATCCTCCAAAGTCTCCAAGTTGCACCCCCAGCTTATTGGGACCACCTCCACGGACTGGTACATCTCCACTCATACCCAGGCGCCTTTCACCTCAAGAAGCTCGAGAACGTAGGGAAAAAGGGTTGTGTTTTTACTGTGATGAGAAGTTCATTCTCGGGCATTGATGTAGTAAGCCGCAGCTCTTCATGATCGAAGATGATTCCCACATCCAATCCATTGATGAAGATACTAATGAAGATCGTGAAGGAGACACAAATGGAAACCCAGAGATTTCTTTCCATGCTATTACCGACGCTCAGCATCCCCAATCTATTCGACTAAAGGGAAGGCTCGGCAGTAAGGATTACATAGTCATGATAGATGGAGGCAGCACACACAACTTTATTGATCAACAAGTTGTCACTAAGTTCGGTCTACCTGTGGAAACAACTCCAAAATTTCGTATCATTATGGCTAATACGAATTGTGTAGAATGCTCCCAAGTCTATCGTGGAGTGTGTTTGAATATTCAAGGATGCCAAGTAGTCACCGATTTCTTTGTAATGCTAATTTCTGCATGTCCAATTGTTTTGGGAGTCCAATGGTTGGAGACTCTTGGGCCTATTGTAACCGATTACTCCAAATTATAAATGTCCTTTACACTAGATGGAGTTCATTACACTTTCAATGGCCTAGATCCACAAGCATTAAAGGTCCTGAATGACAAGGAAACTAATCAGCTATTTTCTAGCTCAATGGGACATAGGTTCTTCATCTAGTTGGTTTCAACTGAATCAGAGAGTTGAGATCACGATAACTATCCATCCGATTTGAACGAAGTCCTTCAAGCTTACCAAAGAGTCTTTCAGGTACCAACCACTCTGCCACCCCATCGTTCCCATGATCATTATATACCTCTAATAGAAGGTGCTTAACCAGTGAATGTGAGACCATATCGGTACCCACACTATCAGAAAGCAGAAATTGAAAGACAAGTAAAAGAGTTATTAGCTTTAGGATTAATTCAACCTAGCCGGAGTCCTTTTTCTTCACCTGTCTTACTTGTACGTAAGGCTAGTGGGGAGTGGAGGTTTTGAGTAGACTATCGGGCTCTTAATTCCATCACTGTTAAAGACAAATATCCAATCCCGGTGATTGATGAATTAATGGATGAACTCTATGGTGCCATTTTCTTTACTAAACTTGATCCCAGGTCCGGCTATCATCAGATTAGGGTTCACGATGATGACATTTCCAAGACAGCATTCCAAACCCATGAGGGTCATTACGAATTTCTCGTAATGCCATTTGGTTTAACGAATGTGCCTTCTACTTTTCAGGGACTCATGAACAAAATTTTTCGACCCTACCTACGAAAATTTGTTCTTGTTTTTTTTGTCGACATTGTTATATATTCCAAGTCTTGGGACGATCATCTTTGTCATGTAGAAGTGGTATTATCCATCCTCAATCACCATCAACTTTTTGTTAAACAAAGCAAATGTGTATTTGGAGTCCAAAAAGTCCAATATTTGGCCCATACAATTTCTGTCGCTAGGGTGGAGCCGGATCCTTCCAAAATCCAAGCAATATAAGCATGGCCTACTCCCACATCTGTTAAAGAGGTACGTGGATTTCTTGGTTTAGTAGGATATTACCAGAAGTTCATTCAGCATTATAGGACTATTGCCGCTCCCCTTCATCACCTTTTGAGTAAAGAGGGATTTTCATGGACTAAAGAAACTGAATCGGCCTTCAATCATTTAAAGGAGGCGTTGATGTGTGCACCCGTGCTCCGTTTACCTGATTTTACCCAACCATTCGTGATTGAGTGCGACGCTTGTGGATATGGAATTGGAGCCGTGCTAATGCAAGATCAACATCCTATTGCTTATCACAGTGAGTCCTTGAAGGGGTTAGCTCTCAAATTGTCCATTTATGAGAAGGAAATGCTCGCTGTTGTTAAATCAGTTCATAACTGGAGATCCTATCTTTTAGGAAACACATTCATAATCCGCACTGACCATCAGAGTTTGAAATACCTCCTTGAGCAGTGCATAACCACTCCGGGCCAAGCTCGTTGGCTTCCAAAGTTAATGGGATTCCATTACAGAATTGAATAAAAAAGTGGCTCCACCATTAATGCTACTGACTCGCTTTCCCGATGTGCTGAGATAATGTTCATTGCAGAATCTTGTCCGCAACCAGAGTGGTGGAAGTTGCTGCAGGAGGAGTGTTTATCTGACCATTATTACAAAAAGTTTGAAGGTGACCCTAGAGTCCAAAACAGATCTGGAGTTTGGTTTTTGGATGCTAAGGTATTACTGAATCCCACATCTTCCCTTATACCGGTTATTTTGGAAGAAATGCATAGCACACTAACTGGAGGCCACTTTGGGTTTCAAAAGACTATTGCTCGACTACGAACAGATTTTCATTGGGAGGGCTTGCGTAAATCAATCCACAAATTCATTCAGGAGTGCACGGTATGTCAGCAAAATAAATATGATAATATGATGCCTGCAGGCTTGTTGCAACCACTGCCAATTCCAGAGAGAATTTAGACCAAAGTTACGATGGACTTTATCGAAGGATTACCAACGTCCGACGGTTGTCAAGTTATTTTAGTAGTGGTCGATCGTTTATCCAAGTATGCACATTTCATTCCTATGTCTCACCCATTCACTGCTGCCTCTGTTGCCAAGGCTTTTATTATCAATGTGATCAAATTACATGGTGTACCTGAGAGTATTACCACCGACCGTGACAAGGTCTTCATGAGTGGGTTTTGGACAGCTTTATTTCAGCAACAGGGAACTAAACTTCATATGAGCATGAGTTACCATCCCCAAACCGATGGTCAAACTGAGGTGGTTAATCGGACTCTTAAGCAATATCTTCATTATTTTGCTGGCACTCAACCACGACGCTGGAAGGACTGGCTTCCTTGGGCTGAGTTTAGCTATAATTCCTCTTGGTATTCATCAATTCGCACCACTCCTTTTGAAGCCGTTTATAGGGTGCCACCTCCAACACTTTTACCATATGTTCCAGGTACTTCACGTGTGGCTGCTGTGGATGAGTTTCTTCGGGATAGGGATGCCATTTTGAAGGATTTAAAAATTTCACTAAACCTCGCTAAAGACCGAATGCGTACCATGGCAGACAAAAATCGAAGGGATGTGCAGTTTGAAGTGGGAGATTTTGTCTATTTGAAGTTGCAGCCTTATAGGCAAACCTCTGTGGCTTTTCAAGCATCTTTGAAGCTATCTCCCCATTTTTATGGGCCATTCAAGGTTCTTGGTAAGGTGGGATAGGTTGCCTATCGGTTGGAGCTGCCCTCGGAATCTCGTATCCATAATGTCTTCCATGTAAGTCAGTTGAAGAAGCACCTTGGTCCATTGCCAGCTTTGGCTACTCCTCTGCCCCTAGCAACTAAAGATGTACAAGCTCTTCCCCAGCCTGAAGCGATCTTAAATCATCGTTCTATTGTTAAGGACAAGTATAGGCCACGGGATCAAATTTTAGTTAAATGGAGCGGGGTACCAATCGAAGATGCCACTTGGGAGGATGTTCAGAGATTTGCTAAGAGCTATCCAGAGTTTTCCCTTGGGGACAAGGGTCCATGAAGGGGGAGGAAGTTGATACGTTCTCTTCAGCTCATGGCAGTCCATGATACGTGGAGGTTCTTTAGTGCGGCAAGTAAAATGTGGTTTTAAGGTTGCATGAAGCATGCAACCTGCAGCTAAGAAGTGTTGTTCTATTTTCTTCTATTTTTCTTCTGTTTTGTGTTTACAGTAAGAATCGATTTTATGATTTATTTATGTTCCTGTTTTCTAGGGCAGTATAAGTAGTGGATTGTTTATGTTCCTGTTTTCTAGGCCAGTACAAGTAGTGGATTTGTTTATTTTTCCTATTTCTAGGCCAATATAAGTAGTGGATTAGATAGTGTCAGTGGCAATCTTATTTGATTGTCAGTTGATTTGGATTGTTATAAATATAGGTGCCGAATATTCAATAAAAGGAGAACATATTAAAACCATTTCTTTCCTATTCTATCGTTTCCAATCTCCTGAAAGCTCTCTTTCCCAACTCCCAAAACGTCTAACCCATCTCAAATCTACGTATATATCACGTTGCCTCACGCATCTCCGTCTGTTGCGTTGCATGTCCTAGTGGCAACGTTATGGACTCCCTCACTCCAGAGGGACATTTGCCTAAAAAAGGTTGTACACATAAAAAGGAAGACGATCCCCCTCCATCCAAGCTTTCCTACAGTGTGGCAGTGACAGCAACTACGGTTGAGGAAGTAGCGACTGCGTCAAACGCATGGCCGGAGGATGAATCAATAGCCACTGAAGATGGCGATATCATGCCATCATCAGGGGAGCTCGGCGGTAGCATACTGCTTTCCCAAAATCTGAAAGCCAAGTTAGATAAACAATGGAACCAAACTGTCGTGGTGAAGTTTCTAGGGAGAAGGGTGGGTTACTAGGGGTGTTCAAGAAAACCCGCGAACCTGTGAACCGGACCTGAACCGCATGAACCGAACCTGTAAATAAGGTTAACCAAACTTGAGTTTAGGTTCGGTTCGAACCGAACCTGAAAAATCAGGTTCATGGTTCAGGTTCAGGTTTCTTACTTGTGGTTCTAGGTTTAAACCTGAACCTGAAACACCCAAAAAATATATCATATATTTAGATATAATTTAAGAGGATAATAATAATAATAAATTCACTAGTATTTACTAT
>JANIJH010035798.1:0-10872 GCA_024520975.1 Erythroxylum areolatum | reverse complement strand
AAAGATAATATCATCAACATATATTTGTACTATGATGAAATCATTCTTAATACATTTTCTAAATAAAGTCTTATCTACATGTCCTCCACTAAAACCATTTTCAATCAAAAAGGAACTTAGACGATCATACCAAGCTCGAGGAGCTTGTTTCAAACCATACAAAGCTTTATAAAGTCTATAGACATAATCTGGTTTCTTAGAATCTTCAAAACTAGGAGGTTGCTTTACATAAACCTTTTCATCTATAAAACCATTCAAAAAGGCACTTTTCACATCCATTTGAAACAGTTTTATATCATGAAAAACAGCATATGCAAGCAAAATCCTAATAGCTTCTAATCTAGCTATAGGAGCATAAGTTTCATTATAGTCTATTCCTTCTTGTTGATTATAGCCTTGAGCTACTAATCTAGCTTTGTTACGACTTACTCTACCTGACTCGTCTAGTCTATTTTTAAAAACCCATCTAGTTCCTATGATAAACTTTTTGGAGGGTCTAGGAACTAAAGACCAAACGTTATTCCTTGTTAATTGGTTCAGCTCCTCTTGCATGGCTAAAATCCAAGCTTCATCCTGAAGAGTTTCATCAATTTTCTTAGGCTTTATTTCAAAAATAAAAGCTACATTTGCTTCTCTTTTGAATTTAGACCTAGTTGTCACACCTTCTGAAGTTTCTCCTATAATCAGATTTTCTGGGTGAGATGATTTATATCTCCAGTCCTTTTTCAGACTAAGATTTTCAGGAAAATCTTCTACTTTATCTAGAGGAGCATCTGATGGTGACACATCTACATTATCAACTAAGGGTACTGATAGAGTTTCATTATCAGTATAATTACTTCTATCTGGTTGAGAACCATCATCAAATTTGATATGAATAGATTCTTCTACAGATTTAGAAGCAAGATTATAAACCCTACAAGTTTTAGAAGATAATGAATAACCCAAAAAATTCCTGAATAGACCTTATAATCAAATTTATCCAATATTTCTTTTGTATTCAATATAGTACATTTGCAACCAAATGGATGGAAGTAAGAGATATTAGGCTTCCTTCCTTTCCATAACTCATATGGAGTTTTATTCAGCCATGGTCGCAAAAGTATTTTATTTTGAATATAACAAGCTATAGTTATAACTTCTGCCCAGAAATACTTAGGAATATTCATTTCACATAGCATAGTTCTTGCCATTTCCTAAATCATCTTGTTCTTTCTTTCTACAACTCCATTCTATTGTGGAGTTCTAGGAGCAGAGAAATTATGAAAAATTTCATTCTCTTCACAAAATATTCTGAATTTTTCATTTTCAAATTCACCACCATGATCACTTCTAATTCCAGCAACAGAAATTCCTTTTTCATTTTGTAACTTTTTGGAAAGAACTTTAAAACATTTAAAAGATTCATTCTTATGTGACAAAAATAATATCCAACAAAATCTAGTGAAGTCATCAACAATTATGAGACCATACTTCTTTCCGCCAAGACTTAATGTCCTAGTTGGACCAAATAAATCTATATGTAACAACTCTAGAGGTCTAGACGAAGTTATAATATTTTTAGAAGAAAAAGATGTTTTAACTTGTTTTCCTTTATGACATCTCTTACAAACGAAATCCTTGTTAAAACTTATTTTTAGTAAACCTCTTACCAAATCATGTTTAATCAACTTGGAAATATGTTTAAAACTAACGTTACCTAGCTTTTTATGCCAAATTAGTTTTTCTTCATCTACATAAAACAAGAAATATTTTGACTTTGTAAATCTTCTAAATTAATCTTATAAAGATTGTTTCGTCTTTTGGCAAAAAGAATATGGAACTGTCCTTGTTTTTGACTATATAATATTTTTTATTAAAGGATACTTCAAAGCTAGAATCACATAATTGAATTACACTAATCAAATTATGTTTTAAACCTTCAACTACCAGAACATTATCAATAGATGCAAAGGAATCTTTACCGATTTTACCGATTCCAACTATTTTGCCCTACTGGTTGTCTCAAAAAGTTACTAATCTTCCCTTCTTATTTTGAAGATCTAGGAACATAGAGCTTCTTCCCATCATATGTCGCGAGCATCCACTATCCAAATACCATTGGTGTTGGTTGCTTTTTCCAAGGAAGGAGATTTGCAGTGGATATTATGTTCTTTTTAGGTACCCAGATTTTCTTAGGTCCTTTGGGGTTAGTCTTATAATTATTCATAGAATGATAATAAGAAGATTGGTGATATTTCTTTTTATAAGGAACAAAATTCTTTTTGTAATGAGTATTGTTATTAGTAAACCCTAAACCACTCTTATCATTAGGGTGTCTATATCTTCCAATCATGTCATTCATTTTTATCGCACTTTCAGTAAAGGTTGACAAGTCTGCTGAGAGAGAATTAATCCTTTGTTTCAACTGACTAATTTCCTCATATCTATCTATAGTTACTTTTTTCTTCATATCGTCTACTTATTTCTTAAGGCAAACGTTTTCTTTTTCTAACGTTTCCGTGTTCTTCAAGTTTTCGACAAACTTTCTTTTTAAGGATCTTTACTACTTTAGTATAACATGTGAATCTTCTAACAATTCTAAATATGCATCTTGGAGTTCATTAGAGTTAGAAGTTATCTCTTCGTCACCTTCTTTTTGGGCTACCAAACATATATTTGCTTGTACTGATGCTTCTGAATCTGAATCAGATTCAGACGAATCCAAATCTTCCCAAGTTGTCATCATACTCTTTTTATTTTTTATTTTTTTCGGTTTTCTTCTAAACAACGGACATTCAGACTTGTAGTGTCCTGGTTCATTGCTGTCGTAGCAAATGATAGAGGTCTTCTCGTTCTTGACTTTGTCTTTGCTATTTTTTTTAAAAGAAAAATCTTTATTTCCTTTTTTTTCTTTTTCCACATTCTTCTGATCTTTCTTGAAATGAAAGATAATTCATCATCATCTTCACTTGAATCTTGATCAAATTCACTGGTATCATCATTCTTGACTTCTTCGATCTTTAATGCTTTTCACGATGAACTTCTATTTCTCTGAGTCTTGTGATTTTTCTGACCAGCCTTTAATGCTATAGATTTGTCTTTTCTAGGTTTATCTTTTGCATCAAGCTCTACTTCGTGTATCTTCAAAGAACCAAGCAATTCGTCTAGCTTTAATTTGCTCAAGTCCTTGGTTTCTTATATTGCAATGACTTTGGGTCTCCATCTTTTAGGTAGACTTCTGAGAATCTTCCTGAGATGGTCTTGATTATCTTAGATTCTCCCAAAAGTTTTAAGTCCATTAATGATAGTTTGAAATTGTCCAAACATCTGATCAATAGACTCATCTTCTTTCATCTTAAACAATTCATACTGATGTACAAAAATACTAACCTTGGACTCTTTCACCTGGTTTGTGCCTTCATGTGCGATGGATAAAGTGTCCCACATCTCCTTCGCAGTTTTGCATCCATGAACTTTATCATATTCACTTCTGCTTGAAGCACAACTCAGAAAGAACTTGGCCTTTGAGTTTAATTGAAATCTAGCTTTGTGATCGGTTGACCATTTGATACGAGGAATGGTATTTCCTTCATCATCTATTGGTATGTATGGTCTATTCTCGATGATATCCCAAAGATAAATATGTATGGATTCTATGAAGAGCCGCATCTTGTCCTTCCAATAATGATAATACTCACCATTGAATGCAGGAGGTCTTGTGATGGAGGCACCTTCAACTATAAAAACATGTGATTTAGCCATGGATCTTTGTCCTCACTTTGTAAAGGTGGTTCTTGGAAATTGAGCCCTGATACCAATTGAAGTAAATCACTTGTTAATATAGAATTCACGTACAATATACGACATACACAAGAAGGGGGGTTGAATTGTATAATCTTTTTGTGAATACAAAAACTTTTGATATTTCTTGAAAAGAATTTTTTCAAATATTAAATGAATACCAAAAATGTTAAACAAAAATAGCTATGTATTTAAATCGCAAATAACTTTTATAGACTTGTCTAAGAATAAGAAAAATTAAAGTGAAAGGTTAGAAGATAGACGCTACGATTTTATACTGGTTCACCCCAAACTTTGGGTTACGTCCAGTCCTCAAAGTTCGTTTGAATTTCACTATACTTCTTCAAATTTACAAGTATTCTTTCTTTCCCTGCAGAGCCTCTTCAAGTCTCTTACACAAAGTATTCTTTCAGCTATCTTAGCCTCTCCAGGCTCTTAGCCTTTTTTTTCTCTCACTAGAAAGATATTATGAGCTTTTTGTTACAGTAAAATTTGCTCTCTTGTATCACACTTTTGAATACAGAATTTATCTTTGTAAGCTCAAAAGTTGAAAGCTAAAAGATTGTTCAGTCTTCGACTACGACTAGTATTTATAGCCTAAGTCTCCAACTACTTCTTGATAACTGCTTCTTACTTCTTGTAGAAACTGTTATTCAGTTAAGCTTTATAACTAACTCCAACTGACTAACTATCTGACGTACTAGAGTATCTTCATCTTTGTATCGTCTGTGTTTTTCTGCTTTTTTTGTGTTTTCCACTTCTTCTGTGTTTTTCCACTTCTTCTGTGTTTTTCACTTCTTTTATGTTTTTCCATTTGTTCTATGTTTTTCGCTTCTTTTGTGTTTTCCACTTCTTCTGTGTTTTTCACTTCTTCTGTGTTTTCCGCTTCTTCTGTATTTTTTCGCTTCTTCTGTATTTTTCCGCTTCTTCTGTGTTTTTCACTTCTTCTGTATTTTCCACTTCTTCTATTTTTTATGCTTCTTTTGTGTATTCCACTTCTTTTGTGTTTTTTCGCTTCTTCTATGTTTTTTACTTATTCTGTGTTTTTCCGCTTCTTCTGTTTTTTCAACTTCTTCTGTGTTTTTCACTTCTTCTGTGTTTTTCCACTTCTTCTGTGTTTTTCGTTTCTTCTGTGTTTTTCCACTATTTTTGTATTTTCCACTTCTTTTATGTTTTTCGCTTCTTTTGTGTTTTTCACTTCTTCTATGTTTTTTCATTTCTTTTGTGTTTTTCGCTTCTTCTCTGTTTTTTCGCTACTTTTGTGTTTTTCACTTCTTCTGTGTTTTCCACTTCTTCTGTGTTTTTCCGCTTCTTCTGTATTTTTACTTCTTCTGTGTTTTCCACTTCTTCTGTGTGTTTCTGCATACTTAACACACTTATCAAAATAGTTCATTTATTTCTAATATTATTATTATTTGATTGTCACTAAATTTGAATTCAAAATTTGAAACTAAGCTTAACTGATTGAATTTTGTTGCTGATTTTGCTAACTGAATCTATTTCATCAATTTTCTGCTAACTAAATCTACCTCTGCTTTTTTCCCCGTCTGAATCTATTGTTGACGTTGACCGCTCCTCCTACTTGCATATTGATTGCTTACAAAGGCATCCTGCACATTGGACTCCCACCTGAAATTTGATATGTTTCCTTCTCTTATTAGCTTGCTATTGCATCTTGCTTTGTGCCCTGTACAAATGAAGATATATCACTTGGATCCACTATCACCTGTTTGGAATCTCCTACAAAGTATGGTATGTGTAAAGGGGGAGGATAACCACGTAAGGCCTTAAATTTTACCATGTTAATGGCTAATATTAAACCATCATTTAGCTATTAGTTTGTGTGCTTAGTGGTGTAACTTTGTCATATATCTAGGGTAAGTCTCCGATCTTCTATTAAATGCCTCTGCTTGGCCATCAGTGTGTTGATGATAGGTAGAGGACATATTACTTGTTTATTGCGTTCCATGGAGTTTAAACACCTTACAGAGAAATTTTTTAGCTACCTCTCAACAATATAGGGATGCTTGGGAGCCAAGAAGTGAGCATAATTAGTAAATCTATCACCACCAACATCATTAAATTGTTGTTAAAAGTAAGTAAATCTTCAATGGAATCCATGTTAATGTCTAACACTGTACAAGAATGGGAATTGGCTATAGTAGGCTGGTATTTATGCACATCCCTTGGCATATCTTTCTAATAGAGAAGAGACTGAAGGCTTTTAAATGTAATTAGGGCCTATAGTGATCACCCGTAGGGCTATTGTTACGAAACTGCTTGTTGTAAGATTGAGTGACCCGTCGATCTGGGTTGAACACTTGGAAATCAGGTTCGGGAATTTGATTCTTTACCTTGCCCCACTTTTTAGATTTTTCTATGTTGTTGGTAGACTCGTTGAAGGGAGTCTTAGACCTTAGACTCTTTAAAGGGATCCTTAGACCCTGAATCTATTTGAGAGAGGGATTCAATTTTGTAAATATGTAACAGAAAAGGCTTTTCTTTTATTTCAACTTGGTCCCCTTAAATAGGACTCAACATTATATGAAATAGAGTTCTATTCTAACAAAGAAACCTATCTTGATAGGAAGGAAACAAGATAACTACCAGAAAGAGATAAAGGATAAATGCTATCCTAAGTTAAATGATAATACTAGACCAAGGCTATCCTTAATCCATAGATAAGATAAGATTATTACGCCTTAAATAAGTCTGATGTATGAAGGAGTCTGCATTTCCCCCAACCTGAAGACTGTGCTTGTCCGCAAGCGCAAAGTTTGGATAATTGGTGCGAAATTTGTCTAGATCCTCCCATGTTGTGTCTTGGACAGTCATACCAGATCAATGCACGAATACTTACCTCGTGCCACGATTTAACCAAGCACGTAGGATGGTGAAGGGCTTGAGCACAACACATCCATTGTCAATAAGAGGTAGAGATGGCGGCGATTTGAGTGCTAGACCCTTATAGGCCTTTAAAGAAGACACATGGAAGATATCAGGAAGTTGAAGTTCATAAGCAACAAGGCCAATTTTCTGAACAACAGGAAATGACCCATAAAAATAGGGGGGCAACTTGTTACGTCTAGCAACACCAAGAGACAATTGTTTGTGGAGATGCAAACGGAGCCACACAAGTTGTCCAGCAGTAAATTCCACATCCTTATGAGACTTGTCATATATTTCCTTCATCCTTTTTTGTGATGTTAAAACGTTGGTGCGAACATCCTGAAGTATTTAGTCACACATGGCCAAGGCCTCATCTACGACCTCAACTGGGGTGGAGCCGGAACTGTAAGAGAGAAGTCAGGGTGGGTCTCACCCATAAACAACCTTGAATGGAGTAGTGTGTAGGGCACTATGATATGAGGTCTTATAAGTATATTCAGCCTATGGAAGCCAAGACACCCATTTGTGAGGTGCTTTGCCAACAAAGCAGCTCGAGTACATTTTGATTGTGTGGTTTACCATGTCGGTTTGGCTGTCAGTTTGGGGATGGTAGGCGGTGGAAAACTGCAATCTTGTGCTATGCAAATGAAAAAGCTCCTTCCAAAAGAGGCTAGTGAACATAACGTCGCGGTCACAAGTAATAGTTTTAGGTACTCCATGCAAGCTTCAAAGAAAACTTGTGCAACTCGGATGGCAGTGTAGGGATGAGCCAACGGCATGAAATGGGCATATTTGGAAAAATGATCCACTACAACCAAAAGGACTGACTTACCACATGATTTTTGCATCCATCAATGAAATTCATGGATATCCGCCCACACTTGGTGAGGTCATTGAAGCAGTTGAATTTAAATATCAGTTCGATTTTCAAATTCAGAGAAGTAGCTCAAGATTTTTGTCTTCTTGTCTGTCCACTCTAAGTTCAGTATCCTTCTCTTTATCAAATTCATTGCCTTCTGTGCAATTCTGGTCAGGTTTGTGACTGGAACCGACTATATTAGTAGCTTCAATGGGAATGGTGGTGTTAGGATCTGGTATCTCAGGTCTGATGTTATCAAAATTGTGAGTTTCAGAGATGGTCAGGACTAGGTAAAACAGAGTTGTTTTTAGGAGAATCAGAGTCTTTTATAGGTCTAGTTGAGTCATGGCTAGGTGTAGAAGGTAGAATGTCTTAGTGTAGTGTGTCCAATGAGCCATCACATCCTAAAAAGAACCATTCACTCTCACTTCTCTCCTCCTGAATAGGTAGTTTTGAATAATAGGCTTGGGTTTCAAAAGTCACATCCAAAGTAACAAAACAATGCTTTAATGTAGGAGAGAAACACTTATAACCTTTTTTAGTAGAAGAATAACCCTAAAAAATACACTTATGGGCCCTAGGTTCAAGGTTGCCAAAATGGTAATTATGTAAAAAGGCAACACAACCAAAAATCTTTTGAGGTAAAGTATTAACAAAGGGAATCGAGGGATAAATCTCAAGCAATTTTTGTGAAGGTGTATGAAACCTCAAAACTTTTGATGGCATTCTATTTATTTAATAAGCAAAAGGGATAATAGAATCCCTTAAAAATGATTTGGAACATTTTTGTGAGCATAATAGATCTAGCAACCTCAAGTAAATCTCCATTTTTTCTTTCTGAAACACCATTCTGTTGTGATGTATTAGTGCATGAGATATGATGTATATTACCATTGCTGGTTAAAAATTGACCAAAGGATTGACTTAGATATTCTTTACCATTATCACTTTGTAAAATCTGGATTTTTTTGTGAAATTGGTTTAGCATAAAGAAATAAATTTCCTTAAGTACTTAAAAAATTTCTACCTTTTCTTTCAAAAGATATACCCAAGTCAATCTTGTATGGTCATCAATAAAGGTTACAAACCATTTAACATTGTTTTAGGTTCTGACCCTTGATGGCCCCCAGACATTAATAAAGGATTGAACCCCTAAGGATTTGTTATATGGTCATATACCCATTAGGATAAGGATTTGTTATGTTGTCGTATATCCATTAGGATTTGTTTATGTTTCATTTTATTTTAAGCCTCCTAGTTACGAAGGTTTTCTTGTCCAGCAAGAAAAGAAATAAGCTAGCTTTAGAAAAGGATTTCAATCAATCCTTTTCACACTAGAATTAGGACTCTTATGTACCATGTTAGGGATATTAAAGGGAGGGTTAACAGATGTTTGGGGGACCTGAAAACATTATTCTAATAAAGCCTCTGTAGGAAATTTTCCTGTGAGAGAGTGTCTTTCTCTTATTGATTAAATCCTAAGTTTTATGCTTGGATTTGGTTCCGAGATTAGCCTAAAATTTCTACCTTACTACTTCCGCTGTGTCAGTTGATATCAAAGAATTAAAATCTAATTTTTCCTGGATTTCTTTCTTAGTGCCTTTCTTCATTTTTGTTTTTGTTTCACACCCTCTAGCCCATCTTCCAGCTTTACCAACCCATAAAATTTTTTCTGGATTTCTTTCCTGTTGCCTTTCCTCAGTTTTGTTTCTGTTCCACACCCTCCAACCCATCTTCCAGCCCTACCAACCCAAAAAATTCACCCAAAACTTAGAAAAATCAAACCAAACGTTTTCAGTCTTGACCAACCAGTACACATGGCTAATCAAGGAGATAACCAAAGATTTGACAAAGTTTTGGAGGCTATTAATGGGTTAACGACTCCTATGGATCAACTTCTAACTGTTATGGGCCTTAATCAAGCCAATAATGGAGGAATAACACTTAAAGGAGCTCAAGGTAGAGGTTTACCTCAACCCTAACCTATTGGCAGACCTAATCTTCTAAGAAATGCAGAAAATAGGAGAGCTCATGGTCAAAATCAGATGCCTCTTATAGAAGATAGTTTGGATGAAGAAATTCTGGACCAAGACCAACCAAGAAGAGGCCAAAGGGGTAAAGATGATTACAAGATTAAAGTTGAAGTCCCTTATTTTAGTGGAAATATAAGCATCGAAGGATTTCTTGATTGGATTGATGACGTGGAAAGTTCTTAAGAGATTATGGAAGTCACAGATGATAAAATAGTGAGAATTGTGGGCTATAAATTAAAAAGTGGTGCTAAAGTTTGGTAGAGTAATCTTCAAAAGAATCGGGGGAGGAACGAAAAACCACCAATCAAAACTTAGAGGAAATTTAAACAAGCCCTTTTCCTTTAATTTTTACCCCCTAATTATGAGCTGCACTTATTTGATCTTTATCAAATTTGCGTCCAAGTTTCTAGGAGTGTGGAGGAGTATCATTCTAAGTTCTTAAGGTTGGCAGCACACAATAATCTTGAAGAATCCGACATGCAACAAGTTTCAAGGTATCTTAGAGGATTAAGATCATCCATAAGTGAAAGGCTTGGAATGCACACTATTTGGAACGTAAAGGAGGCCTACTAATTGGCCTTGAGAGTTGAAAAGATGGAAAAGGCACCTAAGAGGTTTGAATTTCCAAATGAGGTGGTTGGAAAGGGGAAACCATTAGTTGAAACATTGAAAATCAATAACGCCCCTAAAGATCTAAAAGTGGACAAAAGGAAGCCTTTTGAAGGAGGTGGCAGCAGCAGTAGAGGAATTCCTGTTGGATCCCGTTTTCGGTGCCCAACATCGGATATGAAAGCGTGATGCGAAACACATAGAGGAAACTAAGAAGGAAAAACCCTCGGAAGCTCAAAGGGCCCACAGTGAACAAACTTGAAACTTGCTTTCAATTTATTAAAACAACCATCCATAAGTCATTAATATCCAAAAGATGAGTTTTACAAAGCTTTAATAACATTTCAAACCACATTACAAACTTTGAGTTCAAGTGTCAAAAATACAAAAATACACTTGAACTAATCAAACTCGAAATGTAACTAAAGCCTTGACTTCCAAAAGTACAACTTGAAAATACTTCAACATAACAAAATGGAGTGTAGCCATGACCCTTGACTTACTCGGTCTCTCGCTCGTCACCTGAATGGGGAGAGTAAAGGGGGGGTGAGCTATAAAGATCGTGGGAACACATTTATAATATAGAAATAAGCAAAACTAATCAAAATAACTCATTGTCGTGATATACTTTGAAATCATAGCATTTGTGCATGTAAACATCATTGTCTCGAAGAGCTTGATCTTTAACAATTCATGAGT
>JANIJH010035695.1:0-10877 GCA_024520975.1 Erythroxylum areolatum | reverse complement strand
TAATAATAATAATAATAATAATAATAATAATAATAACAACAACAACAACAACAACAACAACAACAACAACAACAAAATGAATAACAATTATAAAAAAGTTCAAAAGAAGCGTTAGTTGCGGAGACCGGGACAACGTGTCTCTGTCCTCCCTTTTTGGGAGGAACAAAAAAGCTTGTCCCTGTCATCCAGGGATGGTGGATAGAAACTCGGGGATAGCAACCAAACGTCATACGGAGACAAGATTTATATGTCTCATCTTCTGTCCCCACTAACGGGGACAGGAACCAAACATACATAGTGCCAAAAGTAGAGTTTTTGTCATACCTTACAATTCTTTACTATGATTGTTTAGTTAGATTTTTTAGCCCTTTTAGAAACATAATCTTGTAAGCCACAAGGCTTAAGATGGACAGTTCACTTCACACGACAACAAAACAGGTTATAGGCGACGAAAACTTTCTTCGTAGAAAGACAAAACATCATCGCCAAAAACATTTAGCGACGGAAACAAATTGTCACACAATGGTCGCAGATTCACAGTAGCAAAACATTATTTGTGACATTTTTCTAAAATCGTAGAAAACATTTTACTACAAGAAAATGGGTGTTCAACGATGGAAATTACTCACGGAATGTGAAGGTTTTCCATCAGCAAGTGAATTTGCTGATGGAAATTACCAACCACATGAGACATCAGATAAACGGTCGTTTGTAATCTTTAAAGACAGAAAATAAATATTTCGTCGGTAATTTACTGACAAACAATTTTTTTTGGCGCTAAATATAGCGATGAAATTTTGAAGTCCATTGGTAACTTTACTGACGGAATATATCTATTCCATCGATACATATTACCGATGGACAAAGTATACTATAATCTAAGCACAATACATTACAATATTTTTACTAAGTACAAGCATAAGCATGCAATTGATACATTATTTCTACTAACATAATTACCAATAATATCTGTTCGAGCAAAATCCTTTCCTAAAACATATATATGTAATCTATTTATATTTAAAATAACCTAAAATATTCATTAGAAACAAAAACTAACCATTTAATGGCTAGGACAGCAGCATTGGTCAATTAATATTATTACAAACTTGTGGTACATGTTATTAAAAGATTAATAAACATAAAGGAATAAAGTATATTGAACCTTGAATCATTCAAAAAATATACAAAATTAAAATATATTATGAAATATTAACAAAGACATAAATACTAGTAGACTAAATATGCATTATAATCTAAAAAGGAAATAATTATGACTAATAGAAAGAGGAGAAGCCAACAATCTTACTTGCCAAAGAAAATTGATGTTCTTAATCTTAGGAAGCTTATTCTATCACCTTAAAATTTTCCTACAGAAACAAATTCAATTATCAAAAACCAAGACCATCAATTTAAAATAACAAAGTAACTTTTAGAGGGAAGAATAATAGTAACTCTAACCTTTTAGATAGACAAATGAAAAGATACATTTTCAAACAGGGTGGTTTTCTAAGTTAGAGACTAAGTTATATGGATTAAATTATTATTTGAAAGGTTTGTTATATTAAATTAAATTAATTAAGAATTGAGAGCAAGTATTTGAATGTCTTTCTAGTTGATGAATAATGCAATTGAGTAGATGATGGATTACCTTAATTTCTCTAATATATTTTTTTTAACTTAAAATTGTCACCTATTTAAATTGAGAGTGATTCAAATTGATTTACTTGAGGACGAGCGAAAGCGTAAGTAGTTTTAGGTTTTCTAATCCATATTATTTCTATTACAAACTTTTATTTATTTAAATATTAATTCTATTACAAAATTTTATTTATTTACTAGTTAGAAGTTCTAGGTTTTTCTAATCCATACAATTTCCTTGAGGGATCAACTCCTACTTACTACTATATTACTTGCTAACGAAAGGTACACTTACCTTTGTTATAGGTAATAGATACCTAATACAAAAATGTATAACTTGATAGATAAAATAATGATCCATTAATATGCACATTTACCACAAATAACAGAAAAGTATATTTTGTAAAACATGTAATCTTATAAAACATAATAAAGAAAACCACCTACAATGTTTATGATACTAATGATTTGCATTAAACCTAATATTTCATAAAAGTTTTAAATAAGCCCTTGTCCTTATCTACGATGTCATTTTTTAAAAGAAATAAAATATTTATATTTCATTAATGAGGAAAAAAACCATTAAAAGATACAAGTTAATTACAAAAAACCCCAAAAAATCATATGAGGTTGAAACCTCGGTCTAGTGGCATTTGGTGTAACTAAAGCCTAAGTAGTACTAATACCAAAATAAGCTCCAAAAGCATCCAATTGCTTGAGGATTTGTCAAATGGTGGGAAAGTTCAGAGTCACTAGACACCCAAGCTCTTAATTGTTTACTCAATGATGGGTATCTTTTATTTGTACTGATATATATGAACCTTCACCTTCTTAGACAATATTTATTGATTCTTCCCTTTCTTAGAAAAATTATCAACCAAATTACAGTATAATATTCAAATCATCAATTTCGAAAGATCAAAATAATGTTTAAATTCTTAACAAAATCACAACACAAAGTTGAAATGCTCATCCAAATCATAACATAATATTTAAATTATTAATGAAATCATAATATAATGTTTATATCCTCAACCAAATCACAACTTGATGCTCAAACATGGTTCAATTTGTTGATTCACCATCATCAGGATATTTTGTTATAGTTAATTTTTTCCCTTATTTTGATAACTAATATTAAGATGCTATAATTTTAATTGAAAATATTTTCTCTCTCTCAATAGTTACTTTCTCCTTATATCAAGATGCTATAATTTCTTTATTTATTTATGTTTTCTTATTTCCTAAACAAAACTTTGCTTTTAAATATGAAAACGGATAATTGTCAATCTATTACAAAAATATAATCTAACTATAGCCGATGTTTATACTATAATCTAAGCATAATGCATTACAAAAATATCAATGTATGGGTTTTGTACCTCAATCGATGATGAAACTAATACCTCAACCCAGTAAAAAACATAAACCGATGATTACCCATACAATCAAACCACCAACAAAAACCCAAATGAAAAAAGCAGTATATAAAACTCAGTAAAAAACAAAACTCACTTACCTCAACTGATGATTAAACGAAGACGTAGAAGGTAGAAGGGAATAGAAGCATATGAAGGAAGAAGGGAACTGAAGCACATGAAGGAAGAAGATGAATGTAGAAGGAAGAAGATGGACAGATCGAAGGGAATTGAAACACATATGGATGGTGATAGAGAATCGGCGACAGAACAGAAAGCGAAAGAGAGGAGAAAATGATCATCAACGAGGGGGCTGGGTTAAATGCCTAAACAGCTAAATGATGTCATTTTTGATTTATTAAAAACATTGGAGCCGAAGCTAATGACAATATTTAGTTTTTAATTTTATTGATGAAATAACTCTTCCGTCGGTAAATCCTCGACGAAATCCACACATCCCTGACAAATTTACCAATGAAAATAACTATTCCATAATTGAAAATTTTGTTGGGATAATTTTCCTACATCTTTACCGAACAAAATTTGTTTGTCATTGAATGCAATTTTTTCTAACAATTTTACTGACGAAAATTGATTTTCTATAGTTGATTGCCTACGATATTTTTACTGTCAGTAATTTGTAATTTTCTTGTAGTGTTTTTTGCGACGATTAGTCTTCAGTTGCAAATAGTGATAGGTGACGACTATAAAAACGGTCACTTATGATGTATTGCGATGTTTATTATTGGTGGCAAAAGTTGTATGCCGACGATTTATTTTTTGTTGATGAAATGTTTTAGCAACGATTAATTTTTGGTAGAAAAATATATTAGCTAGTTTTTTGTAACGTAGGTAAAAATTATTGTTGACCATTTGAAAAACGTAGCTAAAAAGTTTTGGTGACGATTTTATAATTGTGGCCAAAACATTTTGATCATAAATATTTATTTTTTACAACAATTTATCATTTAATTATAATTATTAATTAAGTAAACTAAAATAAGAGTAAAAATAATTAAAAATTAAATGCATTTTATATAAAAAGTAAAATGTAATTAAATGTTAATTAAAAAATTAACAAAAAAATTATATACAATCATCACTACTACTTACATGTCTTCTTGCCTCCTCATTCATAGGGAAAGAATTGTAGAATTTATGGAGTCGATAACGATGATCCTTCACCCTTTGATTCAACAGTGAACTCACCCAACTTGAAACTTCAGGGTTCTCGATATCGACGATATTGAGTTTTATCTGTGAACAACATGTATAAGTTAAATTAATCTTCAAATAAGTAAAACAAAATGGCATATAATTAAATAAATTGAAAAATAACTGAAACTTTGTCCAAAGAATTATGTAGCAAGTTGTCTTCCTTTGACTGCTTGGCATGTTGAAGGCAAGGTGATTCATTCCTGACAATAACTCCTAACTCACTGAACAATTTTGTTGATTGGATCTTATCAACAGGACGACATTATGTGGGATTAATATGCATAGACAACTTGCTGTTCATTGCAACATTCATGCGTTACAACTCAGATCAAAGATACCTCAACCTCTTTTTCTTATGCCAGTATTAGAACTTGACAACAAAAGAATAATGTTAAGAGAAAACACCTTAAACATGTAAATATATATTTGAGCAAAAGTGTAATTTTAGGTGGCTAAGATTAACAGACTAGAAGATCCCTCATTAGTATTTGAGGTAGATAAAGGTTGTTGCTGACTTCCTTCATTGGTGGATGAAATTGGTGGCTGTTCGATAGGGTCAGATTGATGTAGTTGTTAAAGGGTCGGATCAATTTCACTATTTGCCACCTTCTTTCTCTTGTTTCTACCAAGTGCCATTATATTGAATATCTATAAATAAAATATCAACATTACCCATAAACATAAGTCAAACATCAACATTCCATAATAATATAAGTCAAACATGAACAATTCGCTTAAATAAAAGTCAAACAATAACATCTGCAAAAAATAAGTTAAACAGGAACATTCCGTATAAACATAACTCAAACACCAACATTCCACATATATGCATAACTCAAACACCAACAATCCACATAAACATAACAAAAAGAACAACATTTGCATAAACATTAGTCAAACATAAACATCCCACATTACATAAAACACACACCAACATTCCACATATATCTATATATGAAATATCAACATTCGGCATAAACATAAGTAAAATATCAACAATACGCATTACATAAGTGAAATATCAGCAATACGGATTAATATAACTCAAACATTGACATAACATTTCAAACAATATAAACAATTTATTTACTTTCAATCATCATGAACATAATTTTGAAAATCATGATCATTAATTACATTGTCATTAGACTCTTCATCACTAATATATTAGGCCAAAGTATCATCATTTTCATTTAATTCATCCTGAGTATAATCTTCATCTTTTTCCACAATAAAATTGGCTTGTACTTCATCCACTTGTACTATACTGGGATCAACATCTCTCCTATGGAATGATGATATATCAGTTCCATAAAAATTAAACAGGTTTACAAAGTTTTGCTTCGTATGGTAAGTGAATTTTCAAATGAACCATGACATCAAAAAATGACAGGGGGATACTAATTCAAGCTTATATAGAATCAAAGCTATGTCTTTTTCCATTTTGTCAAGCTCTTCAACTTTAAGTGTCTTACAACATAATTGCTTAAAAAACTCACCCAATTGACCCAAAGTTATAGACAAATCCTTCGACACACACCCATGTGTTCTAATAGAAAATAATCGTTGCAAAAGTACATGATAATCATGGCTTTTCAACCCTAATACTTTTCCCTCTTTAACATTCACACAATAACCTATATTTGATGCATACTTATTAGGAAACTTGACTGATTTAAGAAATTGATAAAAAGATTGCTTCTCCCTTTTTGACATGTTGTAACAAGCTAGGGGAATAAGTATGACCCATCATCTTTTCTTTTCAAATACAAGTCTTTTCTTATATTCATATCTTGTAAGTTAAGTCTAGCCTTAATTGTATCTTTCAATTTCCCATCAATTCTCATCACAGTTCCTAAAACATTCTTATAGATAATTTTCTCAATATGGGTCACATCAAGATTATGCCGCAATAGAAATTCCTTCCAATATGGCAAACTGAAAAATATGCTTTTTTATTCCAATTGAGCTCAACATCATTTCTTTTTTGCTTCCTATTACTTGGGTGTTTACTAGGTGTAATGTCGATTAAATGTGATAGCTAGTATACAACAACATCACTAGATAATTGAAACGGAGCTTCACCCAATCCTATTTTACGATTAAACAATTTTCTTTTTTGCCATCTATGCCTATGTTCCAAGTAACGATGATGTCCTATATAACAGATTTTACTTCATAGTCTCATTGAATATGTTTGATGGTTACACACAGGACAAGTCATATACCCTTTAGTGCTCCAACCAGACAAATTCCTATAAACTCGGAAATCATTTATAGTCCATAAAACAGTGGCATGCATTATAAATGTTTCACCTTGAACAACATCAAAAGTTTCTAATCCAACCTCCCACAGATCGTTTAAGTCATCAATTAATGGTTGCATGTATACATCGATATCTTTACTAGGAGCAGTAAGTCTTGGAATAAGCAAAGACAATAACATAAAAGGCTCCTTCATACACTTCCATGGAGGTAAATTGTATGGCACTAGAATTACCGGCCACATGCTGTAAGAAGTACTCATATTACCGAAAATATTAAATCTATCTTAGGGTAATCCAAGTCGAACATTACGACAATCTTGTGCAAACCATGGAAACTTTCCATCAAAGTCTTTCCATTCCATTGAGTCTACTGGATGATGTATAATGTTATCATCAATGCATTTCTCTTTATGCCACCTAATATTTATGGCTATTTTTGTTGACATAAAAAGTCGTTTCAGTCGTGGTTTAATAGGAAAGTATCTCAAGATTTTACTCGGTATCTTTTTCCCTCTCCCATTATCCACTTGTCATTTTGATGTTCCACAAATAGGACAGTCCTGAAGATCTTTACTGTCTTTCTAAAATAGAGCACAATCATACTTACAAGCATGCATTGATATATATCCTAATCTAAACTCCCTTAACAATTTCTTTGCATCATAGCAAGATTTGGGCAATTTGTGCCCAACAAGTAATGCTTCGTTTAGCAAGTCAATTAACATGTCAAAAGACTTGTTATTCAATTTATTATACACATTCAACTGCAACAACTTGACAATAAAAAGTAGCTGTGAGAAATTTGAGCACCTTGGATATAATTCTTCTTGAGCAACTTTCAATAAATTCCCAAAATTATCTTTTGAAATACTACAAATTATGGTAGGCATACTTGTTTCATTCATAGTCTCCATATAATTCCCATAATCGTCTGACATATCGCTAATCCCATCATCACAATCATCATTAACATCACAATCTTCTACATCATTATTGTTACTATCGTCATAACTTGTACCAACACTTCTACTACAACTTGCTTCCTTATGTTCACCATGATAAAGCCCATAGAGTATAGAATTTATCTAAGCGTCGAAATAGTAAGTGATTATATACCATATCTTGACTTTGAAAGTCGACATTTAAGTAATTAATTTATGGACAATGAATACGTCATTCATCATCCATTTGATCTTTTACAAATTGCATGGAACTCTTAAATCCTTGTACATATTCAATAGACCATTTTTATGAGACATCCAAGTTTTATCCATCTAGCTATGCACGTAAAAGTAAATAACTGAATTACTAAATGTAATCATCGTTCTATATAACATAATGATAAATCAATTCAAACAAACACTAAGGTTCGTGGCATTGTTTACACCTGTGAATCGAGAAAGGGACTTCTAGCTGTGACTCCTAGACTCATTGAATTTTTCACCGATAAGCCTCATGGGAGCTACATCATGGGTTTCTAACCTATATACCATCTTATAGCTTTATTATAAATCAAATTCATTTTGAATTTTATGTGACTATACAAGTTATTATTTCTTCAATTTTTTGATTCAAATTTATACAAAAAGTTCCAAATGTAAAGAAACACAATGTTCTAGCCTATATAGCATCCTACTTTTCTAAGAATATTGCAAATCGCAACATAAAACCAACACCTGCTTTGTATTCACACTTTACCCAAACACAACCTCATGTACTATAAAAGCAAAACATATGGTATACATTAGTTGGAACACTTACCTGGACGAACGGATAACTACATACTACAAAGAAGAATGATGTGGTTGGTGGATTATTGACACTCTGAAAAGAAATGACAGCCTGCGAACAAGAATATTTTGTATTTCGTATAATACACTTGTTCAAAAACCACAATTTTTGGACACATAACCAATAACTTACTATTAATAAAATTATGGTAGTGATGGGCTCACGATAGTTTGCGAATAAGGAAAACTTCAACCGAGAGTGAGAAGTCAGAGGACCCAATTTGAGAGTAACATTAGAGATTTAAATTGAATTTTAGTCGAACATCTTATAGGTAGTAGTTAAACAAAGTTCCTAACACCAATATTGCATTTTCAAAGTGAAAATACATGTATAATGAATAAATTTACCTAAGATAGTAAAAAATTATAATACATTTTCACCTATACATTTGTGTAATTTATCAATGTATACTTAAATTTAATATACGATTTTCGGTTGACCCAATAATGTACTACTTTAAAGAGAAACATTCATCTTCAATTCACCCTTTTCTTACTAACTTTTTCCCTACTCAATTATCTTCTCTCCACCATCACCAATGAAATGCTCTTTCCAACGACATTTTCCATGAAGTCTCTTCAATTATGGCTCACTTATGTACTACATATCATTAACTAAAAAATCCCAAAATTTTTATCTCTTTGGCCGGCTGGATTGAATGTGTATGCTTAGCTAGTACATTTGCACATGTAATACCTTAAAGAACAGTTCTTAGTCAACTTTCCACTTCAACTATCTCATTATGATAATTGTGATAATTGGTTAGTCAAAAGTTAAATGAGGTTGAATAACTTCATATTTTATCAACTAAATTTTTTTTAATGGCTTCAAAATCAATCTAAAACTTATTTCATAGAATTAGAATTTTAGACATACTTAACTTAAATAAACCATAACAAAGAAACAAATTTTCTGTCCTATAACTGCATCATACAATTTTTAATATATCAAAAGGTAGATTGATTTGGTGGAGTTGATGTTTATTTATAAAATAGTTATTAATAGATTAAATTAATCAAAACTTACAAATAAAGTTTATGAACCTAAATTATGCATTATTCAATTAAATCATTAATGTTAGTCATCAAACAATATGTGAAACGAATACTTGAATTCAAAACCTAATAAACAAAAAGAATATAATCTTCGTCAAAAAAGAAGGAAAAAACATCCTAATGTAAACTTTAAACCATGCTTATTATTTAAAAACTTCTATAAATAAAAGACTTCAATTATCCATTACCCAAACACAATGCCTATAGTTATTTGAATACACCTACATAAGCAAAACACTTCTATCATTTTACATCAACATAATAGACAATTCATCAAACACCTTACATGCAATGGAAATTCATCCTAGCATCACATCCAAAATCACTTCCTTTCCCTTCCATCACTAACATTTATACATTCAGTTTGTTTTCCAATCACAAAATACCCAAACAAACGAATGCAACTAAATATATTCATCATAAATACATCCAACATCACATGGCCAAGCAAGCAGAAAATAAACAAAAAATAAACACTTGATGACTTACACAAAGGAGAGATGAAAAAACCAACCCAGAGAAGATAAAACACACACAAAGAAGAAGTTCGTCCAAAGAAGATGGAAGATTGTCGGTAAAGGGAGAGAATGAAGAGAGCTCAAGAGAGGGAAAAGAGTGGAAAAAAGAGTGGAATGCGCAGGGGAGAAGGCTGGGTATCTATTAAACAGATACAAAAAATGATGTCATTTGTCGATGGACAAATGACGTTGTTTAATTTAAAAAAAAGTTCAATACATTTAGCGATGATTATTAAAAATGTTGCCAAATATTAGTACTGATTCAAACTATTAGCGACTCTTACATATTTTCGTCGATAAAATGTCATCTTTTGTGACGATTCTTAAAAACGTCGCCAAATGTCAGTATAGATTCAAGCTATTAGTGACTCTTACATATTTTCGTTAGTAAATGACATCTTTTGTGATGATTTCTTAAAATAGTTGCGAAATCTTTATATTTTGTACATTTTCTATTTTCCTATAATATATAAATAATATATGTAAACAAAATTATTTTTGTTGTTAATTTGTCATATAACTTGTTAAAATAACATTATTGTTACCTAAATTTATTTTTACACTTACATTCATTGTTGATAATATTTAATTATATTATTAAAAATGCAAATCAATATTTAATATTGGTTTTCATTGTTTACATTATTGTAATTTATTTTTTAATTACATCGCAATACATATAATTATATATGTAATTAATATAATGTTAAGTTCATGCCATCGCCATTTCATGACAGTTATAAACATTAATGCAACGTCTTTTTTTTAAGATGAACATTGCATAATCGAAGATAACATCACTTTGTTTAACAAAAAACAACATTGTTTTTTACTAGGTTTGTTGGGACCCGATCCGAAAACTGGACCCCAACTGGAAAACAAAACAGAAAATAATAGCGAAAGCGAAACTAAGCGACGGAGACGCGATCAAACGCGTGCGGAAACAACCAAACGAAAGAATCGAATCCG
>JANIJH010035631.1:0-10880 GCA_024520975.1 Erythroxylum areolatum | reverse complement strand
CTTATCACGACTCATACCAAGATCACTCTTTCTACTCCTTATTTTCAATAAAATCACATTTAATATCAATTATACCCAGAAGTTGTGAATGAATGCATGTACCCTTTTTATCCGAAACATTACGTATTTATGTGCATATATGCTAACATGATGCATGAGCAAGAAAATGTATTGTCTTAATTCATCTTTGAGCTCGCATGTACTGAAATTTTGGGTCATAGCTCTTAATATGAGGACGGGATGTTACATGGACAATGTGGTATGATTTAAAGAAGGTTTTTTTCAACATGAGTGACAACAAAGCTATGTAGTTGCCCTGTGTTGAACAAATTAGGGTTAATTTTTAAAGAACATTGGCATGTTGGGCTGTAATATAGACATGTAGGGCTTTAAAATTGGCATGTTTCTCAAACATGGTAGAGTTTAACATGGACTACTACAAGAACGTGTATCTAGGTCATATTAAAATAAAAAAGGATGATAAAATGTATAGAATGTTGACATCTAAAATATATATGGTCACTAACAAATATAAATGAATTTTGTAACTTTTGGAAAAAAAAAGAGAGAAAGAAACAAAATTCAAAATGATGATCCACAGAGGCATGTTGATGGCTATGCATCTTATGGTTTCTTAAACAACTGACCTAGTTTTATTATCATGTGCATATTGATAGGTATATAGATGACTTATAGTGATTTTCTAATAACAAATTCACTAATACTAGCATGTTGATGAGCATGTAGTAACGTTTTGGAACTTCTCTAAGTGGAACATAGTTGTGTTTCTGATCAACATTAGCCTGTAGCTCAACATGACCATCAACGCAGGTATGTTGATGGGCGTGTAACTCTTTAATTTTTTTAACTTAATCGGATTTTCCACTTGTTTTCACTTGTAAATCAACACATATACCCAAAGAATAAAAGATAAAAATGACACCCATATAAGCATAAACCAAGAAAAAATATATACTAAACCATAAAGTTAAGATAGATATAAGTTAAAATATGGAAAAGAAAACCTAAAAACCTAGAATAAAAATAATTAAACAAAATTTAAAAGTTAAGAACTTAGGTTACCTCCCAAGAAGCGCTTGTTTAATATCACTAGCTTGATGTTCCCACTTTAGATTACTTCATCATGATTTCATAGATTAAACTCCTCTCTTTAAACTTCATATAACTCCAATGAGTCGTCACTCATAATTTCTTGAATAGCATTTGCTTATACAAAATCAACCACTTCTAGAAAGTAGCAAATGTCATCATATTCAAAAGAATATATAAAAGATTTACATTTTGAAAGTAACCTCTTCATCTCTTACTCTCAACATCAGTTTACCATCACTTACATCAATTACTGCCTTAATTATGGCTAAAAAAATCGATAGCCTAATATAAGATGTACTTTAATGTCCTTGTATATATTATATATATATAATATGATCAAAAATCACATGCAAATATGAATTTGAATTTATCAACTTTAACAAACATATACTGTATGCCCTATTGATTGACTGTATGCTCATCCTTATTGATTTTAGTTTTCATAACCCTAATCTCTTTAATAAATTATATGGTATAAAGTTAATGCTATCCCCTAAGTTAGGTAATACTTTTTAAATTGATAAACTACCAATTAAGCAAGGGACTATGAAACGCTTAGATCCTTAAGCTTTTTAAGTAGTTGTTCTAAAGGATGATTGAACACTCGTCATTAAATGTCAATGTGGATAGTTTCTTTAACTTCCTTTTGTTCAATAACATCTCTTTCAAATTTTGGCATGCTTTGGCAACAATGAAAGAGCCTAAAAAAAAAGGTATGTTAATATGGAGTTATTTAAAAAGTTCAAAGAATTTACCAAACTATTTGTCCTTATGATCTCTCTTCAGTTTAGTTAGATATGGGATGGTAGATTTGAACTCTTTCACCAGCTTAGATTGCTTACCTTCTTTATCTTCTTCCTTATCCTTTTCCTTTGTCTCAGTCTTCTTCTCCTCAACTTGTTTTTTTTTCTAGGCTCAATTACCCACCATTTCTAAGAGTGACTACCTTTGCATGCTCTTTTAAGTTTGCCTTAGTATTGTTAGGCAAGCCTCCTTATGATATCTTATGCTTGAGTAAATTTATGTTATGCTTAAGTTAATCTATTGTGTGCATATTTCTTTTATACTTGATATTGAATATCTCTTTTTTTCTTAATATTGAATTATGTTTTACGCATGAATTAAAGGAGAACTAGTCACTATCTTGATTATGTGCTTAATTTTATTATTACTCTTTAATGTCACTAATAATGTGTCATCATAAAAAAGGAGATTGCTGAATCAATAGAGGTTCCAATCATTGTGTAATGATAAAAAATATATAATTACTACTAATGAGTTTATTATTTTGATGAAAAGTAAAATAAGAATAAGATATAGTCACAACCCAAGAAGATAGTTCAACAAGACAATTAATTTTTTTAAAGTTTTCAACCTTCGAAGTAAAGATCAAGTTAAGAAAAAAAGATTAAGGTTCATCAAGGTCATTCTATATCTTATAATGTCAACTGTATTTTGATTTAGTCATTTTGATAATCTTAAAGGCTCATCATATATAAACATTTTATTTTACTTCATTATATAAATCTTTTCCATCATTAAGAGGAATTAAAGTTTTTAGTTTAAATGTTTAAGTTATAATTGCAAAAATTGATGAACTAAGAGTTTATAGCAATATTGGTTAACATATTGGTCAATCAATACAGTGGATGACCTTTGTGCAATGGTTAGTGAATATTATCCAATGAATACACATTGGTTGACTAATACGACCTTGTAATTGACCAGTGTGTTAGAACTACCCATTGTAATGACTAGTTTTTAACTTCAATGGCTAATAGGAGTCTCAAAATCCTATAAATACATTTTTTATTGGTGGTCTTGCTATAAAGAAGTATTAGATGTCATGTACACATATTAAAGTGTTTATTAAGCATTTGGACATTCATTGTCTCATATTTGAGTAAATGAGCCTCTTTGGTTTTATAAAAGTGATAAAGTGAGATATTTTGAATTGTAACTTTTTAATGGAGTTTTATATATTGTACTTGATGTTGTTTTAAGTGGCATTGAATTTCTTTACCATGAAGGAAGATTGTAAAAGGATCCTCTTTTTTAAAAAACAAAAAGTTACAAAAGTTGCTCTTCATCTTGAAAGAAGAGTGAATCTTGAGAGAGGATGTATGTAATAATTGCTTACAAAACCATTAGAAATCAATTTGTATTATTTCTTAAATGTTTTTTGAAAATTATTATTTTTATCTTTTATAAGTTGTGTTCATTAATGTAGTAAATTATTAAATATTTTGTTTAAAATTATAAATACTCGATCACCCCTTTTTACGTGTCTTTAAGGACTAACAATCTTTAATTGTCTTAACAAAATTTGTTGCCTTATTAGTACCTAAATTGAATCTTTAATACTTTAACTTATATGAGGCTTGATAAGGATCAAACTTAATCAATTAGATAACTCCCATCTTGCAAATGATACTTTCTTATCAAGCATACTTGATTTTGTAGGAAGTTGTACTCCTTTCATATGTAACCCCAAATTAAGGTTCATATATCTTAATGTGAAAAAGATTTTTTCTTTTGAGTTAGAAAAATTTTCTGATTGAAATATAGGAAGTTTCATAAAATATTGTAGTAAGAACAATTATATAAAATAAAAATAAAATAAAACATCAATACTATGAAGAATAAAACTTAATTTTATAATAAATTCAAACATTCATCTGGACAGAAGTCACAATCATACATTAAATCTATACACATCGACCTTAACTAAGATGATAAAATGAATTCTATACTTATGAACCTAGTAATTTAATTTACCATCTTCTTATAATTAAAAATTAAAATAAAATATCTACATTTGAGTAAAAATAATTATTAAATTAATTTAATTATAATTTTTATAAAATTTCATTAAAAATTTAATAATATTTATGTAATAGTTTTATACTAAAGATATTTCTGTTATTCTGAAGTAAAATAGTATGTACTAACTTCGTTAATGACATCAAAATGAACTAAAACCTTCTGTAGATTATTTAAATTTAATTTCAAAAAATGAAAAATTTGAAAATTCTTAATGTCTGTTTTATGTTACATAAGTTAAATTCTAATTTAACTTCACATTAGAGGTCAATTTGTAGTTTTATTAACCTTAAGTTTGACCCAAAACAGTTAATTGAAATTAAAATAAAATGTTAGGGCCTATTATATAAAATTTGAGACTTAAAAATACCTTTGATAGCATTAAAAATATATGGTGCACCTTTTTGTATGATGCGTGCATTGCGTATACCTAGCCTTTTTAGGTGCACACCTGAAGCCACTCGCCTAAACTCATCTGATGACCTTGTGTTTTGTACTTTCGTCATTGATGGTCTCTATCGCCACATCCAATGGCCTCATCTATGTCTCATGCACGAGTACTTAATATCTGTTACTGTTATATTTTCTTCTCTGGAGATGCTTTCTGCATTAGGTTCCACTAGTTCTATTTTGCAGAGGCAAATGAAAAAGAAGATGATGATGAAATGAACAATGGAAGCGTCAATAGTTGTTAAATATTAAATACTATATGTTTGTTGAAATAAGGTCCAATGTTGTTAACCTACGCCCAGAACTACAAAACCATATATCATCTGTATTTAAGCTGAATTGTAACAGCTATATCAATATGTTATAACTGAATGAAATGTTGTTTTCTCTTCTCTCTCCCTCTTGATTCTGTGTATCTTTCCTTCCTTCTAGTGTTATCTCGAGTTGTTACCTACACTCTAAACTGAATACGGTTTTCTCTTCTGTTATTTAGTTGTTCACTTAACAATTTGGTATCAGAGCATTCCAATCTAGGAGACAACCATGGCTGAGAGTACAAGAAGTGTATAACTACGTAAAATGGAGGAAAATTTAAAGGGTATGGGAGGATGTTTTTGGAATCACAGGATAGAGTGAGCAAATGTTTTCAGAGATGCAAAAGAGAACTAAAAAAGTGGAAAAAGAAATGACGGAGTTAAGGAATATGATTCTATAAACGTTGCAAAAAATAGGAGAAGACATTGGAATAGTAGACCTGACATCTCAGAGTGGCTCTGAGAGATTAATGGAAGAAGAAAGGGTGATGCCCACGAGGATGAATTGAATTGAATTTCCGTCGTTTGACAGTGAGAATGTCAAGTTATGGCTTTATCATTATGAGCAATATTTTTCTCTAGATCAAACTCTAGAAGGAACAAAGATGAGTGTTGCTATTTTGTGTATGGATGAGCGGGCATAAGAATGGTATCGACTATACATCAGAAACCGTAACAAGATGGAGGTAATTGATTGGGATGAATTCACCAGGGCACTTAAACAACGATTTGATGCAAAAATTTTCTATGACCCAGTAGGCAATTTTAAGGATTTAAAACAAGATCGAACGGTATTAGAGTATTGTGCACTATTTGAGCACCATTCCAATCGGCTATCTTTACTAGAAGAATACTTAGTTGGGTTCTTTATTAAAGGACTCCGACCAGAAATTGGTGTGACGGTGAAGCTACATGAACCAAACTCTTTGCACCAGGCATATACGTTAGCCCGGAAGTAAGAAGCCATACTGATATCTATAGGTAATACTCTTTTGAATCGAAACAATGCCATGAAGAACATGAATACTAGTGTTCATTCCAACTTCCATTTAAAGGGGTAACCAGCCACTAACATAGCTAGGAACTCAAGTTTGGAAGGATTGTTTCCAACCCTAATGACAACATCATGATCCTCCTCTTCGATAAGATCTTTTAAACCACAAAGGCAAATTAGCAGTAGAGATTTCAATGAGAAGAGAGCAAAAAGGCTCTATTTTTGGTGTGATGAGAAATACACGTTGGGTCAGAATTGTAAGAAGAGGCAATTACAATTTTATGTGATTTTTGGAGAGGGAGATAGTGTGAAAAATTCACCTGAACTAGAAAAGGAAGAGCTGGAGGGAAGCCTAAGAGAAAACGATGGCCCTATGGTTTCTATGCAAGCTATGTTGGGATATTCGGGAAATATGGAATTCAAATAGACGAGAGTGGTGGGCATACATCAGAGATGACAAATCACCATTCTGATCGATAATGGCAGTACACATAACTTCATGGATTCATCAGTTGTTAGAAAAGGAGGGTATGACATACAGGGGATAGAACCAATATCTATAACAATAGATGGTGGCTTACAGTTGAAATGCCATCAAAGTTGAAGTAATTTTGCATATACAATGCAAGGGGCCCAGTTTACCATGGATGAATTGGTTCTATCATTGGGGGGCTGCAACGTAGTTCTAGGAGTGAAATGGTTGATTGGGTTAAACGACGTGCTGTGTAACTTTAGAGTGGACGATGACATTTCAGTGGGAAGGAAAGTTGATAACCCTTTACAGAAATCCAAAAGGGAAGTCTCGGGTTCTCTCAAGTAAAGGATTCCAAAAGCTTTTGCACAAACTAATAGATGGATAGCTGTTCATGTTACAACTAACAACACCTGTTGAGTTTCAATTGCAACAAATGAGGTTGAAGGATAAACAATGGAGCGTATTCGATGAAATCAATGCAATCTTGTCAAAGTACGTAGAAAATTTCCAAGAACCTATTCAAATTCCTTCTGACTGCAAATAAAATCACTAGATTGTTTTGAAGGAAGGGGTTGAAACAGTTAACGTGCGTTTATACCGGTACTCTAGAGTACAGAAAGATGTGATAGAACAGACAGTGACGGTCCTCATAAAACAGGGGTTCATTTGACATAGTTACAAACCCTACACTTCGCCAGTCATTTTGGTGAAGAAGAAGGATTATACATGGCACATGTGCATGGACTATCGGGAACCTAACAAGTACACGGTAAAAGACAAATTTTCGATAACATTGATTGAAGAACTGTTGGATGAGCTACATGGGGCTAGTTGGTTCACCAAGTTGGACTTGCATTAAGGGTATCATCAGATCCAAATACAGCCGGAGGATATTCCTAAAACAACGTTCAGAACACACGAGGGCCACTACGAGTTTTTGGTTATGCTATTCGACTTGACAAACGCTTCTTCAACATTAAAAAGACTGATGAATGAATTATTCAAGCCATTTTTGCATCATTTCATACTACTTTTTTTAACGATATACTCATTTATAGTCCATCGCTGCAACTACATATTGAACACATTTCGGTGGCTATGCATACCTTGAAAGACAATCAAGTGTTCTTAAAAGGAAGTAAATGTGTTTTTGGGGCGTGTCAAATTGAGTATCTAGGATATACAATCTCAAAAGAAGGAATCGCAATAGACAGTTGGAAGGTTAAGATGATAAAAGAGTGGCTGGAACCTAAGGTAATTATAGAGTTAAGGAGTTTTCTGGGCATTACAGGGTATTATCGAAGGTTTATTAAAGGATACGGATTAATAGCTAAGCCACTACTGATTTATTAAAGAAGGAACGAATAGCTAACTGGAATTGGCAACAAGAAGAGAGAATGGCTTTTAAAACATTAAAAAAAGCAATTACATCACCTCCGGTGTTAGCTTTGTCAGATTTTTCTAAACCTATTGTGATGGAGGCAGATGCAAGTGGTCAGGGGATAGGCACTGTCTTGTAGTAGGAAGGTTACCCGATTGCCTTTCTCAATAAGTCGTTGGATAAAAGACATAACGGACTATCCATTTATGAGAAAGAATTTCTAGTGGTAATCAAAGCCATTCGGTATTAGCACCATTATTTGAGTTATAAAAATTTTATTGTTAAAACAAATAATCGTAGTCTTAAATATTTATTAGAGCAACAATTATCGACTCCACTCCAATAGTCGTGGCTTCCGGAACTCCTTGGCTATGACTTTGAAGTGCAGTATCAGAGCAGAAAAGGAGAACGCCGCTGCAAATGTCCTCTCTTAAATAACTAATATAAAAATGTTGATGTTCATAGTAACACAAATCTCGGGAGAGCTATTAGATGAAGTTAAGAAGAGTTGGGAGGAGGACTAAGCAACTAGGGAAATTACTAAATAGTTGGAATCGAGATACATGAAAGTGGGGGTACATGAATGGAAGGAAGGTCTGCTGAGATGGAAGTGCCATTTAGATGGACATGTAGGTGCAGTGGTAACGAAGAAGAAATTACAAAACATGTTCTTTTGGAAAGCGATGGCTTAGATGAGAAATTATGTTCAAGCATGCATGATTTGTCAGAGAAACAAACAAGATAGTTTATC
Source organism: Erythroxylum areolatum (assembly GCA_024520975.1). Classification (NCBI taxonomy): domain Eukaryota; kingdom Viridiplantae; phylum Streptophyta; class Magnoliopsida; order Malpighiales; family Erythroxylaceae; genus Erythroxylum; species Erythroxylum areolatum. Next base: position 2,579 of record JANIJH010035631.1, on the reverse strand, counting down.
ATACCCAGGGTTATTATAGTTATTGTAGCCTATCAAAATACCAATGGGTAGTTGGAGAGAAGTTAGCATCAACTTTATTGAAGGACTTTCTCGATTGAAAGGGAAGACTATCATTTTTGTGGTGGTGGATAGGTTTACAAAATACTATCATTTCATTCTGGTTAAACATCCATATTCTGCTTATGATATAGCATAATTATTCCTCAACAATGCTTTTAAACTACATGGAATGTCATAGTCCATCATCAGTGACTGAGACCCTGTATTTTTGAGTAAATTCTAGCAAGAATTTCTTTGTTTATAGAGTGTTCAATTGAAGTACTCCATTGCCTACCATCCTCAGACTGAGGACATTACAAAAGCGGTGAACAAAATTTTGGAGACCTATCTTCGATGCTTCTGTGGTGAAGAGCCTAAATGATGGAGTGAATGGATAGCATTGGCTGAATGGTGGTATAACACAACGTACCGATCATTCGTCAATTCGATAGCATTTGAAGTTCTATATGGTTATGATTTACAGCACTTTATATAGCTGAAGATTCAAAGGTGGTAAAAGTGGATCGGGTTCTACAGAATAGAGAAGTAATAACTAATGTGACAAAATTCCATTTGCAAAGAGCCCAAAATAGGATGAAGCAATATGCAAATTCTAGATGATCCGAAATGGAGTTTCAAGTTGGTGACATGGTGTTATTGAAGTTACAACCATATAAGCAACATTCTCTACAGAGAAGAAGTAACCTAAAAAGTGTCACTGCTTTAATATGGACCATATAGGGTGGTAAGGTGGCGTATGAACTAGAGTTGCCTTCAGAATCGCTGATTCATCCTGTGTTTCATGTATCACAGTTGAAGAAAGCTAACATGGAGCAACGCAGCACATCTTCAGCATTACCTGAATTTATCACTCCAATCAAACGAATGCCAACAGCAGTATTGGGAAGACGCATAACTAAGAGAAACAATCGCGTAGTAACCCAGTGACTAATTCAATGGTCAGATGGAGATGACATCAATGCGACATGGGAATATCTCTTTGATCTTCAAAAACGTTTTCCAGAAGTGAATTTGGTTGATAGGGATGTTAAGGGGAAGGGTTGTTGCAGAGACAAGTGAAGAAGAAGACGATGATGAAATGAACAATAAAAGCTTCACTAGTTGTTAAATATTAAATACTATACAATGAGTTTAAATAAGGTTTAACGTTGTTAACCTACGCCCAGAACAACAGAACAGTATATTAGCTATATTTAACCTAAATTGTAACAGCTATGTTAGTATATTATAACTAAATGAAATGTTGTTTTATCTTCTCTCTCCCTCTTGATTCTATGTATCTTTCCTTCCTTCTAGTGTTTTCTCGAGTTGTTACCTACACTCTAAACTGAATACGTGTTTCTCTTCTATTATCTAGTTATTCACTCAACATTCTAATGTCTTTCCATAGAGCTTTCGACGGCCCAGTGCTTATCAGAGTTATTACTATCTTCATTTAGTGCATCATTACCATAAGGACGACCTTTAGCCTATGACTGCTGCCATTCATGGCGACGATGATGGCCGAGCTACCCATAACCAATGACATATCAACATCGTTCGTCTTCCTTTTCCCTATTTTTTAATTTCTTAAGAAAATTTTAAAACTAGAATAAGAAAGAACTATTATTTCAAAACATCCTATATTTCTTTAATGACTTCAATTTAATTGACATATTAGATTGTAGTTTCTTTATTATCTCCGTAAAGAAACATAAATTGAAGTAAATCATTCAAACATGCCATATAAATCTGGAAATTTATACAGATCATGTTGAATATAATAACACGAATACTAGTATAAATATTGAAGCAAGAGAAAAAGGACTTTGGTTAAATTTGGCAATAAAATTAACCAAATATTTTAGAGGTAGACTTAATACCTCAATATAAATAATAAACATAAAAAACAATATTTATAACTTTAATAGAGAAATTAAATTATGTATTTTCAACCACATTGATTAACCTAAAATATAAAAAATATAGAGATTTTTTTCAAAAAAATTAGTAAAAAACTTATATTTATATGCATATTTATATGTGAAAGAGTTTTCTCATCTATATCTTGAATTTTTATTTGACTCCAAAAAAGATTAGATATAACACTAATTCATAAAATTAAAGATAAAAATTTGACTTTAAATTGAATTAAATAAAATAAAAATTCTTTACTTATTTTATTTTATTATTAAATTATTTATATAGGTCATCAGGCAACAATTTGTTGAAAAAAATTAACGATTATATCCCACAAATAAAATAAGCAAGAAAATAATGCATAGAAATTTAACGTAGTTTACCCTTTAATTTGGGCTACGTCTACTGGCTAAGTTGCAAATAAATCTTCTATTAATAAAAATAATAGGTATGGAAAGTGAAAAATGATATAACAAAATAGTGGCACTCACACAAAAGTTGTTTCCCAAATTTACTATCCCTAAGATGATATTCTCACTATTTTGTCACTCATCTTTTTTAGGAAAACGTTTCCCAAAAAGACCCTAAAATCACTCTCTCACAATTTTCTTAAACTCTCT
>JANIJH010035620.1:0-10882 GCA_024520975.1 Erythroxylum areolatum | reverse complement strand
AATATTTACATTTACATTGTGGCTGTTTATATACAGAACTGTACAGTTAATCATTCTAACTAATTACAAGGACTTAGCAGCTAATTATAAGGCAATAACTAATTACAGATTAGCAATGCACAAATATCAATGTAACAAACTCTCAACAGAAGTCAAAAGAATGTCATCAGCTCCAGAATCTCAACGCTCAGACGCTTCCCGTGATGATCTCAATTTCCTTGACACCACCGGCCACACGACCAAGAAAGTTCGCATTCGAGAGCGGGAGGAAGATCCGGCCCCTTATCTTCCTGCACGGAGAGCGTATTAAGGTTTCTTACGAAGGCCTCCCTCCGATTTGCGTTGCATGCGGATGCACTGGCCACAAAACTGCGATCTGCCCCCACCGGCCTTCTGTCTCTCTGACAACAGGCATCCCCTCAGTGACTCCACCAAACGCTAATCGAATGGATCTGCGCATGTCTCCCACCGCCGCTCCACTTCCCAATGTCGAATGTGGCCCCTGGATTCAAGTCTAGAGACGAAGTCGCCACCCCTCCAACGGTCTAATGACAGGGCGCGATAACTGTTACCCACCCACCACAGAGTGACATAGAGGCTCGCAATACCAGGCACTAGCATAATCGGAGCCTTCCCCTCGCAACCCATCTCTGTCCCCTGCGATTAGGAACATTCCAGATGCGCGGCTTTCTCCATCCAACACCAACTCATAGCAATGTCCAACGTTTAAGGCGACAGCTACGGGCCTCGCCTCGCGTGGGAGTGGGCCTGCGTCTAAGCATGGGCCGCCCATGCCTCTAGCTGGGCCTTCACATGTCCAAGCCTAAATAACTCAACCCACTGTCCTTCTGGACTGGGCCCAAAGCCCACAAAATCCAATACCTCCAACACTAAACATGTGTCCATTTCTTTACCTTCGCACCATGATTTAATTATCCATGACAGCTCTCTCGCCATTCCTATGAATGAAGACAGGGACACTGGTCGCATGGAGGAGGACATACCGTCTAAAGTAGTCCCCTCCCAATTAACCTCCAAAAATTTCCTGCCCCCTTCTAGGCCCCCCGATCCTCGAGCTACTCCTAACCCGGCCAATGACGGCCCCACGATCATTGACTCTCCAATGGACGATGTGACACTACCTCCCGCAACTTCCCTTGATGAGGAACAGACCACCGATGGAGTCGGACAGCTCAACTCATAGTCTATACCTTCTTACTCGATTTTTTTATGTCTATATCCATATGGAATTGTTAAGGGGGCGGAGGCAAGACCTTCCAGCCCATTCTCAAAAATTACAACCAAATTCACAAACCGATCCTGGTAGTCTTGGTTGAACCTTGAATTAGCGGAGTATGCGCACAAAATGTTATTAGAAAACTGGGATTCAATCAATCCTTCACAGTGGAAGCTGATGGGTTCTCCGGGGGCATTTGGCTTTTATGGAGTACCGACACTTCCATCCAAATTCTTTTATCTCATCGTCAATTTATTCATGTTCACATTAATTGGGCACAAACTTCTTTCAATTTCACGACTATATACGCAAGTCCAAATTACCCGCTCCATCATTTCCTCTGGAAACATCTGTGACAAATTGCTCGGATTACTATTAAACCTTGGATCGTGGGTAGGGACTTCAATGCAAAGTTAGAAAGTGACGACCAGTGTGGCGGCTCCAGAATTCGCTCCGGTGTGAGCAATTCATTCCGAGACTGTATTCAATTCTGCCACCTCTAGGATTAGGTTCACAGGACCCAAATATACCTAGAGGAGAGGTCAACTTTGCGCCCACCGCGATCGTGTCTTTTGCTCTCACCCGTAGTTGACCTCCTTCCCGTACACGACAATTACTCACCTTGCCTTCCTTAAGTCTGATCATCGACCCCTCCTCGTGGCTCTTACCCCACCTATGCCTTATTCCCCTTCCTCTCGGACTTTTCGATTTCAACTTTTATCAAGTCTGTTGATGCTTCTGACATAGTAAAAAATGCTAATGCTTTATTTGAATTATTCTCTGAAATTATCTAGTATGTTAGACCAAAGAAAGTTGTGCATTTTGTTACAAATAATGTAGCTAATTATGTATCAACTGGGTACTTATTACAATCAAAGTACGGGCATATTTATTGGTCTCTGTGTGCTGATCATTATATAAATCTTATTTTGAAAGATATTGGTGGTATGGGCCATATTTCTAGTCTTGTTTCACATGCATCTAATATCACAATTTTTGTATATAATCATGTGATGTTTTTGTCTTGGTTAAGAAAACAAGAAGATTGGGTTGAGATCGTTCGTCCCGCTGCTATCAAGTTTGCAACTACATTTATTACTTTGAAAAGTGTTTATGAACATAAGCAACTATTTCAAAATTTTGTGACAAGTAAACACTTTTCAAGTCATAAATTATCAAAGAATAAAAAATGAAAAGAAGTTCGTGCTATTATTCTAGATAATAAATTTTAGGATGCTTGCTTGATCATTGTGAAGATTGTGGCTATGCTTATAAAGCTGTTGAGGATTGTTGATTCAGATAAGAAGCCATCTCTGGGATGTATATATATACATATATATATATAATTGTATGTATTGAGCTCACAAAACAATTATAAATATTTTTAAAAGGAAGGAGAAATTGTACAAGCCTTATATAGATATTATTGATCGACGATGGGATAAGCATTTTACTCAAGGGATTCACTTAGCAGCTTATTTTCTCAATCTTTATTGCTTATATAGTGGAGAAGAACGTACAATTAATATTATGGACGGTTTGTTTGATGTGATTAAATGCAAAGGTATTTTCTCTATTGAAAAGCAATCACAAGCGATAAATGAAATTAAATTGTATCGTGAAGGTTTAGAGAGTTTTGCTAGATCATCGGCAAAGAGAGAACTTACGTTGAAAAAAATGCAGCCAGGCAAGTTTTATACTTTTAATTCATTATTTACTTATTAATAATATATTTTTATCATAACTATTAACTTAAAATAGAGATGAGTGGTAGAGATTATTCGGTGACAATGCTCTAACATTGAGAAAACTTGCTATTAGATTACTCAGTCAAACAGCTTCTGCATTAGGTTGTGAACGAAATTGGAGTGTTTTTTAACGTATTCATACAAAGAAACGAAATTGTTTGAAACATCAAAGACTTAATGATCTTGTTTATGTTACTTATAATATGAGAATGAAGAACATGTATTTTACTATTTTATAGTTTTGTTTTTATTTCCATAATTTTATTTTTATTTTTGATTTTATAATTTTTCTATTATGTATTCAGATCGTTTAGTAAGAAGAGAACATATGATCTACTTGATATTGATTATATTGAACATACTGATTTTTGGATTGAAGAAGAAGAAGAACCATCGTCCGATCTTGATTATAATGAACTTGAAAAGACGATTTATGAAGAAAATGCATTTGTCACAACAAATGAATTAAAAACATCTACTAATTGTTAATTCATATACTCTTTTGATCATATTTAAATTAAAATTATACTATATTACAACTTTACAATTGAGAGTAATTTTTCACATTACTAATTTGTAATTTATTTTAATGCGGCAGAAGAAATTGATGCAAATACTTTAGATGAAAGCGTAGTTTACGAATCTTTAAATAGCGTTGGAGAATTTGAAGCTTTTGACAATAATGAAACACAACCTCCTTCAGAAATACAATTTTAATTTATATTATTATTTTAATATTTATATTATACTCATATTTATTTATTATTAATTCATTATATAATAATAGACATTGGTGTATTTTTATTCCAATAAAATATTTTATTTTACTTATTCTTATAAGTTTCACTTATTATTTATTATATATCGGTTTTATAGAGATTCATTACTGGTTGAAACTCTAAATCTTAAAACTTTCTTTCGACCGGTTCAATGCCCAGTCCAATTTTTAAAACTTTGGTTTTTTTCATAACTAGATTTTCTGGAAATTTCATGTTAAAGCTACAGGTTTTTGCTCCTGCTGCGCCTCCGCCGGAAGCTCCTCCTCGCAGACTGTTGCCAGTTTTCCACCGTCGGCACACTCCAGCTTCACCAGCGTCGCGGTTGTCTTCATAATAGAGCATTAATCTTAATTCACACCTTATTTTGAAACTTAGTTATTATCTTATCGTATACCTCGAACCGTTTTTGAAACTGTTCCATCTCAACCACTGTAATTGCATGAGTGTCTGGCTTTTAACAGTATCTATAAAATATATTGAGAGAACTCTATAATTCTTACATAAAAGGGTTAAGCAACAAGTACTAGCTTCATTGGAGCTTAAGCTTATTTATAATAATTTTTGAACATTTATAGATTTAATTAAAATTAAATTCTAATTTCAATTAAACTTTAATTAGAATTACAAATAATTCTAATTAAATACCAATTATGTTCAAATAAGATCCAATATTTCATACTGATCTTTATTTATTAAATTTTTCATATATAATCATAAATTTTCTCAAAAGTTACAGTCAAATCTAACTTAATTAAATATCTTTACTTTTTTCAACTCGTTCTTTATGTGAGACCTATTAGGTTCTCAAATATGTTGGCAATGATTATAAATTATAATTCTAATTATGCATTCTCATTCATAATTAGAATTATGTAAAAAAAATTCTTTTAATTTATCTTTAATTTTCTAATTAAATAATTTATAATCATAAATCAAGATTCAAGTCTAGCAATATATCCTAACCATCCAAATATTTAGAAATGTCAAAATAGTTTTGACAAACCTTTTCATGCATAATTTTTTGTACAATTCAATCATTTCATCATACATAGTTTCAATTAGACATGGAGCATGGAATTAATGTATACTTTATTTTGAGTCTAATCATATTAGTTCTCCACCGTTAGCTATTGATTAAATTAATGGATTTTGTAAACTAATTACAAAGTGACATTTTACCTCGGACAAAGATTTTCCAAATCAACAGTAATTAAAAACAATTGAACATTCTCTCCAATTACTTTACGGTGATGAATCTTATCTTGATCACTTAACTATATCTCTATATAGTTCATGCTACATCCAGTGACTATTGACTAAATTACTCATAAATACGATAGCTTATAAGTAGTATCAAAACATAGCAATTCCTATATAAGATAATTTTGAAAACCTCAAATCAAATGATCACTTATATAATCATCATAATGAGAATTTCTATAATCATACAAGTTGGTTATGCCGGATTCTGGCGGAACGGAATGTTGCCGTTTGGATCCATGAGTTGGCTGCTTTCTACGATGACTTCGACATTGAGATCCCTGCAAAACGAAAAAGGCACGTCGGGGGTTGTTTCCCGATTAGCCCCTCCGACGCTCAAGTCAGTCTTTTGGTGAGGGTGAGGCTGCTGAATACAGAGAAAGTTAGGTTATGATTTGCGTACCTTTGTTACGATAGAATTATACCTTATATATGGAGCAACAACTAGGTTTAGGTCTTTACGTGTGCATGGAAGTCTCTCACATGCGGACGGGCTGAGGAGAGCGTGGATCGGGCTTGGGCTTGACATAGCTATTAGGTATGAGACTGATCTTTGAAGAATGGACCGATCGGCCCACGGGTCGTTTTGACTGGGCTCGGGCCCTGCATGACCGACCCGACCACAAGTAATGTTCCAAATGGATTTCTTATATCGGGTCAGTTCAGTGAACTTGGTCTCTAACAAGTACTCAAACGTTTATTTAAGTATCTTCATATTTTAGCCTATGAGATTGACTACTTTCTTTATAAGGAAAAATATAATATGTGTGAATCTTTTTTACGTTCTATTAATGTCCAGTCTTAACAAAATAATGAATTTAAGGATAATACATAAATCTAATATAAATCTCATAATTTTAATTTCATCTGCAATGTATAATTATCTCATTGACTTTTTCATATACATCTACACATGTACAAAATAAAAAAATACTTTTAAATTATTTTATCACTAAACTATAACTAATCAATTGGCTATAAGGCATAAATTAACAAAATTCACTATATCAATCAATTACACTTGGGTTATTTACAATCTATCTCTCCTAGAAACAAAAATAATGGCAAAAGATGAACTGCCTACTCAGTAAGGGTAACTGATTGTATCTTAAAATCAAATAACTCATTATATATATAGAAATTAGTCAAGTGATCAAAACATACATATAATGACAAAATACACAACATTACTCAACTTATCCAAACAATTAAAAAACATCCAAAATTTTATCATAGTAATGATTAGGACTAATACTATTTTATCATTGTTATTTGTTTTATCTCCTAATTTACTGAATTGCTTAAGCACTACTTAACTCAGTAGACTTACTTTCAATAGTCTGTCGACTCACTGCTACTCATCATAATCTCTTACTAAGTGAAAATGTAATTAGATGTATAAATATCGACATTAGGTACTTCAATTTCTCAATCTAATTGGTACTCTGGTACCACTTCAATATCTTGCCAGTGGCACAAGATATCTTTAAGACTTAGGATATCTTGGTACCACTTTGATATCTAACTATTAACATAGGACATCTTTGGGACTTAAGATGCCTCGATACTTGCTCCATAGACAGATACCTAGCCATCGTTCTCTCATTTTTAACCAATCTATCCATCTATGACCATCGAATGTAGTATATCCTAAGTAAGTCACAGATTCACGATTTACACCATTTATTCATAATATATTATAAGTCAATCTCTGTTTAATTTCATAAACGTAATTTATTTACATTAATATTCTTACTTAAACTCATGCATAATTGAAATTGTAATTAACACATTTTTCACTTAATTAACAAGCGATACATCTCATAATACATAACAAAATATAAAAGCGAAATACCTTGTACGTTGTTAATTATTTGAAATAAATAAACATAATTCATATATTTTAGAAATTCATATATGTAACTATTAAGCATTAATTTAATTAATGACAAATTCAAATTTAGATTCGCTATAAAATAATTTATTAATAACAAAATTCAGAGTTTCAAGAAACCTACACTATTATAAGAGTACAACCTAAGATTATCCTTACCTAATTTCAGACTCAACTAATTGATAAGTTCAATTTACTCTTTAATAAAAGTTTCAGATCTAGACATTGCAAAATTCTATTAGACTTACTAAATAAACTTTTTCAACTCAATTACACTTAATAATCTAACATCATTCTCTCTTTCACTTTATTTTTAATTATTAAAAATGTTTTTACTTTACCCAACTACTATAATTCCTAAAATATCCTTATCTATTAAAAGTCATATTTTACTCTCATTTAGTTTTATTAATGCAAAAATATCCTTTTTGGAATTAAATTCTAATTTTACCTTTAAATTTTTATGTTTCCTGTTATTCTCGTTATTGATTTGCAAAAATATTATGTTACCTTTTAATTTTACCTTTAAAAATGGAAAGAAAGAAGAAGAAGGCAGCCGTTTTAGTAAAATGATTAATTATTAGAGTATTGTTATTGATTTGCCGTAGTTTTATTAGAAAACTATCTAATTAACTACAAATTTAATTTATTGTTAGCAATCTTTAATTATAATTTAGTTATTTAAAAAATTAATGTATTTATTATAAGTCATTAAAATTTTATATAATTAACTCTAAATTAAAATTACCGTCTTATATTTTTGAATTAATAATTAGTTTGATTCATTTGATAGAATCTACTAATTTGGAATAAAATTATATATGCCTCTTTTATAATAATAATGAACAATATTTATAATACCAATAAATTTGACATAAACAGTGTTGAAAAATCATTTAAAAATAATGTTACACTACCATAAGATGTACTTTATTACATTGTATCTTCTTGGTACAAATCTAGACTTAACATTTGCTTTGATTAGTTAAATATAGACTAAAAAGGAGTTCAAATTCCTTACCGAAAATAAGAAATTTTTATTCTTGAATGAAAGCACTAACTTTCGAGATTGCCCTCTCAGGTGTAGCAAATAACTAGCATTGAGGTCCGCCCGCTTGGCCCTCCTACAGAGTTTTCTCGAATTCAAAAAAAAACTAAAAATTAAAAACTAGCAGTAGATACAGTAGTGCATGGACGACAGATAATGGCAACGATTTATTAAAGTTACTTACATGCAAAGACCAAGAAGGTAACAAAATTAAAGATAACCCTTTTCCTTACAACACTGTACTGCTCCATCAAACATTTCATCGACCCCATATTTATAAGTAAATCCACTTTTCAGTAACTTCTCTGATGACACATCGGCCGTTCTAACTCCTTTTATATTCTTTAAAGATCTGCCAAGTAAACAAATATTATTAGTTTAAAAGTATAAATTACTCTTTGAATATTTTTAAATAAAATTTAAAAAATATTATCACCTACAATATCACATTATAATTTAATATTTTAAAATAGTATTAATAATATCGTAAATACTAATTATATATTTTTATTTTTAATATGAGTCATTAATTTATACAGCTAAATAATTTATATCACTAATCTTAAAAATGAACTTTTAAGATATTAGTAAAGTAATATTTTAAAAAATATAAATAAATATATTTTTTTTATCTGTGTTGTCACTTTTAGAATCTATAATTATTAATAAGATGCAATATTAATATTTTATTTATTTTTAAACAAAATTATTTAATTTTTTTGTGAAATATTAAAGTGTAAATTACACATCTAATCACTTTAACATATACAATTAATTTCAAGATTATAAGAAGAAGGTCCAAAATTCACTCACTCTATTGTTGGTATTGGAAACTCAGGGTACTTGGCAGAGAGGAACTTGGCCAATTCCAGATTTGTCATGAAGTGTGAAGAACAAATATACCTCCCTTTTGCTTCAGAATGCTCGAAGAGGAAAATATGTGCTCTGGCCACATCATCTACATGCACCATAGACATGTTGAGAAGAGAAGCATACAGCTCCTTCTCACCTAAAACAAAACATACCAATCTGGGTCAGCTACAAGAAATTTAAAAACACACTGTTTATCAATTTTGAGGATCAGATTATAAGCCGGTGCATATGTTATAGTTTTTATTTTTTATTTTTAGTTTTTTATAAATAAAAATAAAAACCGTTTAGTTATTAATATAAATGTAGTTATATTTTTATTATTGATGATAATTACATGTTAAATAAAATTTAAAGATAAATTATTTTATTTTTAAATAAATAATTTAAAAATTAAAAATTTAAATAATTGAAATATTAAAATACAATTTAGATTTTATTTAATAATTTTTTTTAAATTTAGATATTTTAAAGATATTTTAAATTTATTTATAATTTTTTAATTAATTTAATTATAAAAAATAAATAAATTATCAAATAAAATAAAATTATTCATATTTTATTAATAATATATTTAAAGTAATTAAATATATTATTAAATTAAATTATTCATAATATTTATTATTAATTAATATATAAAATATTTAAATAATATATATTTAGTTGATACTAAACTGAAAACTAAAACCACTTTTTATAATTTTTATAAATTTTTAAATTGAAAAAATCAAAACTAAAGATTTAAACAAACAACTTTGTTTATTAAATTTAAAAAAATCAAAAATCAAAAACAGAAACAAACAGTTCGGAAACATTCAAAACAATGCTTTTTTTTTCCTGAAGGTATCCTAGTAGCAGGTCTCAAATATAAGAAGACACTTTAAGCCATCCACTCTCAGATTAATCTCGGCTCAAACAGGATAGGCCCTTACGAGAGGCAAAGTTCTACAGAAGTATCAAAACAATGCTTTTTCAGTCACTTACCCCATAGCATAGTGAGTGAAACGCTTACAGACTCAGGGAATTTGGGACATATGAAGGGACCAATCACCATCGTAGGGAGTATCGTCACAAGGTCCAACTTATGTTCCTGGGCAAACTCAAGAGCCGTCTTCTCAGTTTGAGTCTTGGAGATGAGGTAAGAAGTTCCAGATGTCATCTTAGCTCTAACGTAATCCACGTCAGTCCAGTAAGTTTCGTCCATTAGCTCCACATCTTTGCCGTTGAAGAGAACAGCTGCGTCACTAGAAGTGTACACAACTCGTTTCACAGTCTCGGCTTTCAAGCATGCTTTTAATATACCTAACATCCCATCAACCGCTATTTTGGTAACCGCTTCCCCGTCAGGTTTTTTGTCATCCATATCCGCTGGAGTAGCTAGGTGGAAAACGCCGATGCAACCCTTCACAGCCTCACCAAAACTTTCAGGGTCTTCAAGATCTGCCTCAAAAATACTGAGCTTCTCGGACGCTCCCGGTAAGCTTGTCAGGAAATTCAAGTCTCTTTCGTGGCCTGGTCGTAAAATATGGGATACAAAAGAACATATATCTTATTTTTCGTGTAGTTGAATTTTTTTTTGAAAATTTTAAATAAAAAGTTGTTTTTAAATATATTATAAGTATTTTTTTACAAGGTGTTTCGCTTTATTTTCATCAAGTTGTGAGCTGCTCCATCACATCGATTTGCCTCAAAATACACTGAGATAGAAAAGTTATCGAAACTTTACCTGGGTCGGGTCTAATGGTGGTATGAACCGAGTAACCGTGTTCAAGAAGCCTCATGATCAGCCATGACGCCACGAACCCTGTACCTCCTGTAACGCACACCGTACCTTTTTCACCTTCCATGTCTGTATCTTATATCTTCCTCTTTGTGTCTTCTAAGCAAAGACGGAGAGCGGACGCGGTAAGTTCTATTTGGCTGCGTTTGGTTGGCGTCTTGAAGATGCAAAGACGGAACGAGACAGGACACTGAAGACAGAACAGAACAGAAATTAAAGACAGGGAGGTGTTTGGTTGCAGTGGACAGAACAGAGGAAATTGTCCG
>JANIJH010035566.1:0-10885 GCA_024520975.1 Erythroxylum areolatum | reverse complement strand
TGTTTTGTGGGTGATCATCCTCGCAAATGGGTTGAATGGATACCATGGGCTGAATTCTATTACAACACTTCCTTCCATTCCTCGCTTCAGACAACTCCTTTTAAAGTGGTTTATGGTCGTGATCCACCTCGGTTGCTTTCCTACATTGCTGGCTCTACAAAGGTGGATGCAGTTGATAATGCTTTACTAACTCGGGATGCTCTATTGAAGGAGATTCGGGAGCGTTTGCTGTCAGCTCAGCAAAGAATGAGAGATTACTATGATCGAGGGCATCGTGATGTGGAATTTACAGCTGGAGATTGGGTTTGGCTTCATTTGCATCCCTATAAACAACGTTCGATGAGGTTGAACATTTATAATAAGCTGTCTTCTCGTTTCTATGGTCCATTTCTAGTGTTTGCGTTGCATTGGACAAGTTGCTTATGAGCTTGATTTGCCTCCTACCAGCCGTCTTCATAAAATTTTTCATGTCTCCCTTCTGAAGGCCTTCAAGGGCACCACGCTGCTTTTTGTTGCTTCCTTGCCTCCTATAGATGATGGCCGGGTTGTTCCTGTTCCTCTTAAAGTCCTTCGTGGCCGTTTGAATCGAGGTACCAAGGAGATATTGGTGCAATGGGACGGATTTCTAGAGTCGGATGCTACTTGGGAAGATGTCACTTTATTCTAGCAACAATTTTCTTCCTTTGAGCTTGAGGACAAGCTCTTTCTGCAGGAGGGGGGTAATGTTGTGGACGTGTTTATAGGCCAAAAATACAACCGCAAATTACGTTAATTAGGTTGCAAGTTTTATTTAGATTGCTTAAAGGGTTTTAGGTTTATTATTGGATACATATTACTAGTTTCCTTATTACTCTAGGAAATTATATTAATTAGGGTTTTCGTATTTCCTTTTCCTATGTGAACACGCCCATATAAGGGCTATTTCATGAGTAAAGAAAGCAAGTCATATTTTATCAAAACAGAGATTTGGAGCTCTCTCTAACAAGGTCCAAGGTTTCGGTCTCCCTTAGAGCCAAATTTCTTTTCTTCTTCCAAAATAGGTAGAAAGAAGAATTCTAACAGGAACAGGGACATAACAGAGTTGCAAGATTACTCTGTACATCGTCCTGTGACTCGATCTATGACCAAGGGTCCTGACACGAATGCTCCCTTGGCCAACAATAGTAATGGTTGATCTAGCTGTAATAATCAGAACTTGGTTTATAAGAAACAAATTGCACAGGTCTATATGGAATGTGGCATGTTGCACTAGAATCAATAATCCAAGAATTAGATTAGAAATTGTTTGAGGCAATAGACTACCATTCAAGGCAATGAGCATGCATAAGGAAATTTAGGAAAGGTTTTAGGTAGATCTCATAGTTTTGTTTCATCCATAAGTTCATTTCGTGTTAGATTTCCTTTGAGAAGACCCATCATCATGGTATGTTTTGACTATAAATGTTAAGATGAAGTCAGCATAGTCCAAGATATGGCCAGAGTAGAAGTTAATTTAAGTGTTGGTTGAGTTGTGGCAGGCTATAAATAGTCAGTCAAAATGAATTTTGCCAAACTAAAGGACATTCAAGTAGAACAAAAGTGCAGCATTGGTGACATATGGGGAATGCCAACCTAAATCTTGAATCATTGAACTAGGAGGATGCCAAATACACCGTCAAAACCAACAAAGCTGATTGAAGGTACTATGGAAAGATCTGTCAGCTTTAGGACTCTTTAATCTACATATTTAATGGTCTATAATTTAGGGACTATTTTAGGAATTCTCTAATTTATATATTTTAATTTATTGTCTGTAATTTAGGACAGAATTTGGAAAAGCAGAATCTTTTCTTTTTAAGGAAAATTTTTATATAAACATGTCTATTTCAAGCTTTTGTGATGCCTTTGCTGCAATTTCTTTCAGCCTTCACTGCTCAACTGCAGATCGTGCAGCCTTCACTGCTGCAATTTCAAATTGTGCAACCTTCATTGCTGCAATTTAATATTATTTTGCAGACTTTATTGTTGCATCTTTTCATCCTCTGTTTTATTTTCCTATAATTTTAACCATATAAGCCATGTCTGAGGTCATAAAACCCCAATCTCAAATCCTCAAATAGAAGAAGTTCAACCAAAAGGTGAATTCCAAATTATTCAAACAACATATTGTTTGGACAGAAAAAGCTATTTGAAATGGTCCTACTTGTCAAAACAATGCTTAAGCGGAAAAGGAAAACTAAATCACCTATTGGGAACTAGTCCTAAGCAAGGAGAACTAAGTTTTCATGCGTGGGATAAGGAGGATTCTCTCATAATGTCTTGGCTATGGAGTTCATTGACACCCAAAATTAGTGATACCTTCATATTTTTCCCAACAGCTCAAGCCATTTGCAATGCTATTTGGCAAACATATTCCAAGGCTAAGGATGCTGCCAAGTGTATAAAATAAAGGTTAAAGCTAGAAAAACAAAACAAGGAGGGAAAAAAATCACAGAGTATGCGTAAGATTTAGTCATGGGTTGAGACACGGGGAAAGCCACCTCTTTTTCCTTGGCTGTGTTCTCCCCTTCCTCTAAAGAACCTACACCAACACAAGGAAGAGACTTATCCTCGATAGGGTATCGTACAACTGCTATTCTGTTTTTAATCTGGTGGTTGTGTTTTTCTTGATAAGTTTGCTTGCCTTTTTATTAACCATAGCAACCTTTCCTTATATCCTTTTTTCTTGAATTTGTAAGCTATTCTATGCTCCTACAATGATGAAAAAGAAACATGAGAACAAATATTATATAATAAGATATATATTAGTAAAACAGAGACATATTTTACCTTAAATAGGTTTTACCAACATTTATTTGTAGCCTTAACTTCACTAGTAAAAGATTTGTGATCGATTCCTGTTTCTTTGAGTATGTTCTTGAAATTCTTCAATCTGGATCTTAATCTACTATACTTTTTCTTCAATTGAACACCAATATACTCCTTATTGAAATTTGTTTGAAGACTTGCCTTAATATTATTCCAACCAGATTTGGCAAAAGTAGTAGTCGTTTGATTTTGCTTCTTCACCTCTTCATCCATTAATGAGATTAAATACGTCTCGATGATATTATTCCACACCACTTCTTTTTCATTTATTTTCACGCAATCATTGGAATTGTTTATATTGTTTAGACCTTCTATTACTAAATGTTATTATATATAAGTGACATCAATCACAACAATTTCTACAAAGTATTAAAGGCTAAACATGGTTTAAAATAAACATGAGACAATCATATTAAATGTATGCATGGAAATGATAGAAGAGTTGAATTGAGAAATTAACTGAAAATCAATCTCTATAAAAATATCAACAATATTTAGTATTCATCTACGGTACGAGAGCTTTCTTTTAAACATTTGATTCTATATCATAAAAATAAGTGTAAATTTAAGCAAGGTCATAATATATGCATGATGCATACCATGCTCATGCAAGCACATGGTTTTTAACAATACGAAACATTAATGCCGTAGTTACTCCAATGGACCAAGTCAAAGGGCCCATAGTGTTTTCTCATCTTCAACTGTTTATTAATCCACAGTACACACATAAGTACTAGCTAAGATCTCTTGACAAGTTTAAAGAAGCCCAAAGTTTTAGGTGAATGGACATAATCGATCAATACTATATAAAATACTATTAGAAAGTGGGTATACCACTGAATTATTTGAACAGTAAAAGCCATATTTCTCCTAAATAACTAGATTCCTAATCTTCTCACAAAGAACTCATCGCTCAAGAAATATTATGGGCAGTTGAATTCATTACACGTTGTCAGGTTCAAGAACCATAAAGGTTTCTAGAGATTTCGTCGGTAGTGAGTGACTAATGAGAGAAGGAAGAAACAACTCCATAAGATGAGGGTGTCATGCAAGTTGGATTGACTTGTGAACTAGAAGTGATGAGCACTATTTCCATGCTGGATGTTGATGATTGTTTTCCATAATTGGAGAAGTAGCAGTTGGCTTTGGTGTGTGTAGGCAGTGTCAACTAAAGAAGGCTTGATTGCACAATTGAAGAAAAAGAGACTTATAGCTTGACCCGAATATCTGTCGAGGCTAGCAGTTAGTGGCTTAACAATAGAGTTTTCACTAAATAGGGGCATAGTTGCACTACTTAAAAGTTGGTAATCTTAACAATAGAGTTTTCATTCCATAAACTTCTAAAACTAGCATCTATGATCACCACTACCAGAACCAATTGTGAGAATCAGGAACAAAGGACACTAGCTTGCAAGGGTCAAACCATCAAAATTGAGCCAAGGACGAGGAGAAGTGGAATTGGAAGTGACAGAGGTTATAGTGAATTGATGGCAGAAAAAGCAAAAGAGAGGCCTTGTGTTAGGATCAATACCAATAAACCTAGGATATGGAGAGTATACTCGAGGAGAAAGAGAGAGGGGGCTGTGGGCAATGATGCACAAGTTAGTTAGTAGTGTGAGGGTGCAGAATGGGTACACGGTGGGGAAAATAACTGAATGTACAGGTTGTGTAGCTAAGTAGGGGGGCAGAGAGAGAAAATGATTATTCAGAAAGTTAGAAGAGAGAAAATGATTATTCAGAAAGTTAGAAGAGAGAATATTGTAGACAGAGAGAAACTATTCTTCCTGAGGAGCTTATTTAGCTCTGGATAGAAGGTGTTCTTGTGAATCACCTTGTAATAGCAGTATACTTCCTCTATTATCAATCATCAATATTATACAACTCTAGTGTATTCAGCTAGAGCTCTAACACCTTTTGAGAGTTGGACTCCACTAACAATAGGGAGAGGAAGGAATTTGTAAAGAAACGACATGAGGCCCGTAGCATTGAGGATGAGGAGGGTGGAGGCGTTTCTTTACATTTTCGCCACTTAAACAACCCCGTGAACAACACTGGAAGTCTAACACGTCACAAACAAAAGAAGTGAAAGAAAACAACAATTATAGAGAAGTTGATGAATTTAGAATTTAATTTCAATTGTGCTACGGTAAGAATATATTTATTTTCAATTACGCTATAGTTCTTTGAAGGATTCGGTTAAATGATTGTTTTAGGAGATGAAGATGATTGGAAGAGAAGGTAGTGAAGGTGGTAGGTTTTTTCGTTGATTGTAGGTTTTTCCGTTGAATTCTAGTTGCAAAGAAAGCTTCGAAGGCAAGTAACAACAAGAATCGAAAAGCAAATGAAGCAACAAATATGAAAACAAACAGGAAAAGGGTATACCTAGAGAAATCGCAGCATAGAAGATGCTGAAGATGTAGGAGACACCGAAAAAAGCTAAAGTCAATGCAGAGAAACCAAATATGATGTTTCTCAGAACAAAAAAACCTATTTTAAAAACACATGAAAATGTGGTCTTTATGTTTTTGTAAACTTGTTGCCGTTTTCTTATTTTTAAAAACAAAAAATGGAAACAAGTTTCAACCAAACACACTTTAATCATCTGTTTCTTGTTTTACAAAAACAACAAAAAATGAAAGAAAAAAAAACCAAACTAGCCCTAATTAATCTGAATTAAAGCTAACAATTTTCCTCTTGTTTTACAATTTATAATGATGGTTTAATTATCAAAAAAATTTAAACTTGACTAAATTTTGTAATTATTATCTAAACTTTAAAAAGATGCAATAAAATATCTCGCAAGAATAATCTGACACTGTTGACGTGGTAAGCTGCATCATCTATAATAAGACGTACATGGGATGCCAAGTATAACTCAAATTCCACATTAGATTACAATTAAATTAAATTAATTAATAAAACCAAAAACCCCTAACCTAACCCAAGTTCCTTTTCCCCATCTTTATCCCATCCGCCTGCACTCATTATCTAGCAAGTGGCGTCATCAAATTATCCCTCTATGGTCTATGTTATGTCTATTGGTTCCTAAGATTTTATTAGGCCTACAACTCATCACTCAAATCTTAGTTAGTCCCTATTCTACGAGGCAACTGTGTGGACGTTATGTCTAATTTGGGAAGACATTCCAATTGTGCATCTCTTGACTCGTTCGCCTGACGGCTTTCAGTTGCCATTGGCACAAGGATTGTACTCTCCCTATTTCTATGAAATACTAAGTATGCAATTGCAGCAAGATAGACTTGTCTAGGAATCGAAATATTCTAAGAAAGATCTAAGCCACTAGCTTTAATGGCTTTTGATTAGAATTTTGATGAAGCCACTTTCTAGATAATTATTGTAGGCAAACGGGACAAAGATGAGGAAAGGAAACTTCGGTTAGGTTAGGTTTTTTTTGGTTTTCTTTAATATTATTTAATTTAATTTAATTATAATAGAATTTTACTTACATTTGACATTCCATGTGTAACTTATTACAGCTAACGTGGTATTTCAGGCTATTTTTGCGGAAAAAAGTTTGTGTATTTCATTACTTGTTTAAAGTTCAGATTATAATTGTAAAATTGAGTACAATTTGAGATATTTTGTATAATTAACCTTTATAATCAGCGACTTGTGCTTATTAGCTAGGTCAACTATCATTAATATTCTTCAAGACCAACAATTTGGTGCTTTTAAATCTAAATCATGTTCACGTTCAACATGAATTCATAATCTTGAATTGGTATAAAAAGAATCATTTACTTGCATGTTCAAACCAGTCAAATGGTTCTTGAATTGAATAATTTTTTGTTAGTTCAGATCAGGAGCTCTGATCAAGTTTTCTCAGTGTATTCTCATCTATTCTGGATTACAAGATCAGTAAGGAGTTCCTTTACTATACAAAGGCCTACTCCTTTTCTCATTTAGTTTATCTACCAAGCTCAATCAGTTACCTAAGTGTCTATTATAATTTAATTTTACCAACGGTTAATTTTATTTATGGCTACATTATGTTATCCAAAAGCAGCTTTTACATGCATCATTATTATGATATGAAAAGGCATGCATCTTAATACAGAGATATTGATTTCTGAACTTCTTGTTTTATTTTATTTTCAGATTGGGGACCCAAAGTTGATGTGGTAGGATTTTGCTTTCTTGATCTAGCTTCAAATTATGAACCTCCTGAATCACTAGTCAAATGGCTTGATGCTGGTCCTAAACCTATTTATATTGGATTTGGAAGCCTTGTGAGTTTGCTTTTGCAACTTTTGTCCTTTCCTTCTCTTTTCCTGAATGATGGATGTTGTTATCATTTATTGCATCTTAATTCCAAATTCTTTGTTTTCTAGCCTTGAATTTTTTTTCTTCTTCCAGTGACGATCATAAAATTCTTATCCCACTGTTTGCAGGCTCCAATCAATTTTATCTCATCTTGTCTTGAACTGTACTTTGATCTTGACTTGGCATGCAGCTGAATTGTGAAAAGCATTGATCTGGAAATATTTTTAATGCTGGCATTTGGTTTGTTTTAAATGACATTTAAATGCCGTACAAGACATTTATCTTGTTACCTTGATACGCATTTGATTTATATTATTTATCAGCATCTGTTTAATCATGCTGCTGTCCTTTCTTAATGGGTATATGTTATAAGTGAATGCTGAAGTGACATTTTGGGGGCTGATAACGTACGGATGTTTGTAATTTAATTAACATTTTCATTTTATTGCTTTGTTTTGTCGGCTTCTTTTCCATTTCAGCCTGTTCAAGAACCAGAAAAAATGACACAAATAATTGTGGATGCATTGGAACGAACTGGACAGCGGGGCATTATTAACAAAGGCTGGGGTGGCTTGGGTGACTGTAAGTTCTTTTCTTCTCGTATTGTATTTCTATTTTATAGCATTATCTTTTTATAATGTGTCTATTTGATGTTTTATATGGATTCCCAGTGTCGGAACCAAAGGACTCCATATACCTATTGGATAATTGCCCTCATGATTGGTTATTCTTAAGATGCAAAGCAGTGGTAAGTTTTAACGGTCTTGAAATTTATAGAAGTCTTGAAAACATTTCTAAATAGATTGTTTGTCTTTAAAATCAATTCATCTGGACCAATGGATTAAAAAAGATGATGCTATGTCGATCATTCTAGCCTATGATCTGAACTGACATTGGTTAACTTGTAATCTTCTTGGTTTAAATCTTATTATATGGAATAAATTGTGTCCTGACTGTTATGATGGCTTAAATTATGTTGGTATTATACAAATGGCATGTTTTTATTTCTCTGGAATAGTTGTTGGTGTATCCGTTTGAAGTATATACTTCCTTCACCATTTTGCTTATCAATTTAAATGGTGATTGCAATTTTAGTAATTGTCCACTTAACTTTCAGGTTCATCATGGAGGTGCTGGAACAACAGCTGCTGGTCTTAAAGCTGCAGTAATGGCTACACCATATTATTTTATAAGTTTTAGAACTTTGTATACGCTCTTGCCTTATTATAATTCATACTCTGTTTGCATTCTAGTGCCCGACAACGATTGTACCTTTCTTTGGTGACCAACCTTTCTGGGGTGACCGAGTGCATGCCAGGGGAGTAGGTCCTCCACCTATACCAGTTGATGAGTTCTCATTTTCCAAGTTGGTTGATGCAATAAATTTCATGCTTGATCCAGAGGTAACTTTCCAAAGGCTGGATATATTGATGAGTTGATATATGCATAGGTGGCACAAGAAACAATAGCCAAATTTACCCTTCTTTTCATGGAACATCTTCAATTTGATAAGAGAATGAATTTGACCCTATAGAGAAAACCTTGAAGAGTAACATTCTAATCTTTGAGAACACAAGCTACGAAGGATTCTCTATTTTCATGATACTGGAATCTTGTCTTTTTTCCTAGAATGGCAAGTACTTCAAAGAAGAAAAGAAATAATAGTTTTGCATGAAGTGGCTGCCCAAGATGATGCCTTTATTCTCAACTACTACATTTTTAAACATAGTATGTTAAGCAATTGAAATTGGAACTTGCTTATGAGCTCTGCCAAAATTTCAAATTTTGCTTCTGATAAAGAAATGGGAGTTGTGTTAATATGATCTAATATTCTGTGGAACAGAGAGAGACTTCTTAATCTTTAGTGCAATTAGCCAACAGGACATTGCCTAACAAATTTGCTGTGCCAGGTAAAAGAGCGTGCTGTGGAGCTGGCCAAGGCCATGGAGAATGAGGATGGCGTAACTGGGGCAGTTAAAGCATTTCTTAAGCAGCTCCCTCCAAAAAAGCCCCAGCGGGAGCCAGCACCGGAGCAGTCCAACTTTTTGTCTTTTAGGCGGTGTTTTGGTTGCTCGTAAATCTCCTTTTGATCTCAATATGTGCTTGTGCTATCTAATCTCTGTTTCTAACAGCTAAGTACATAAGGTTTCCTGACTGGTGTTACTAACCAAGATCTTCCCCGGATAATCAGAGCGCTTCTTCCCCAATTTGTAATTATCTCCATTTATTACACCCGCTGTATATCCTATGTAACATATGAGCAATCTCCCCAATTTAATGGTTGATTCATGCCTTCTAGAATCTGCACCTAAAGTTGATTTTTTTCCATTAGCGACACTGGTCTTCAGAGTTTGAAAGTTGGAATTTGTCGGATTTTCTTTGGTGTTTGACATTGGCATTTGCAAGCATGACGACTACCATGCCTAACATCTATCGGAATGTGTGCTTTTAAACAAAGCTGTTTTTATGTTTAAGTTGCGTGAATGTTCTGGTCAACGGTAAGAGTTTCTAATATCGACTAGTATGTAAACGTCAAAAAATTAAAGGACTATTATGCAAAAAATCCCGCCACTTGCTACTGTAACTTATTTCTCACTTTCTCACGTTTGTTATCTCTCTCTCTCTCTCTCCTCCCTCTCAGTGACTCCACCATGCACTCGATAGTCCCCCATTGGCTCACCATCATCTCCACCACGCAGTCGATAGTCCCCCATTGGCTCACCATCATCTCTTACGTACAGTCATGGATCACGTATGTACAACTCACAGCCATCGTCTCTTCGGCTTTTTCTTACGGCTTGTTTGGTTCACGAAATGGAATAGATAAGGAATAGAATAGTTATTCTTTGAAATAGAAAAGATGAAGAATAGAATAAGTATTACTTTGTTTGGTTCAAGGAATGGAATAGATAAAAAATTTCTATTCCATTGGTTGGTTTGAAAATATAAACTTGAAATAGGAAAAGAATAATTAATAAAAAGACCAACATATCCTCATTATTATTATTATTATTATTATTATTATTATTATTATTATTATTATTATTATTAACTTTATTATTCTTATTCTTTTTACTTATTAATTATTATTATAAATTTTCTACTTATTATTATTCTTTTTATTATTAATTTTATCAATTAATTTTATTCTTATTTTTATTATTAAAATTCTTATTATTTTTATTTTTATTTTTCTTATTATTATTAATTATTGTTACTTATTTATTTATTATTAATTTTATTATTATTATTGGTTGGGTTGGTCGTACTAGGCTTAAGCCCAGACTCAGAACGGCGCATGGGCTGATCGGCCCATCTCTTGATGATTGACCTAATTCCTATAGGTATTATGTAGCACCCCACTCTCTTAAGACCCGAACCCGATATCGATGGTGATATCCGAGACCGTGCCCCGCGAGGATGGTGTGTTACGCACTCGATCAATCAAAATTCGGTATACATTTTTTTTAGACACACATGGGAGTCAATAATCAAGTGGGGCATAAGCCCTTTCCCATCATACAATGCCATTTACACAAATTCCCATATGGTCATTTGACCATTTTTCAAAAACTTTTCACTAAACACAAATTTCAATAGTCATCCGGGCCCTTTCACAACTACAAATACTTGAGTCATTTCAAAATACAATTCGTACGGAAATTTGCGGAAGAAATAATTTAATACAAAAATATAGACATGCAATGCAGACGCGAACTGATCCCGACCTCTATCCTTCACTTGAATGCTGTCA
>JANIJH010035555.1:0-10885 GCA_024520975.1 Erythroxylum areolatum | reverse complement strand
CATACTGGAATTTCGGTCCAGATACAACCAGAGATAGAGCATTGATATAAATAATGGAGAGTCAAAGTGCAACTAGAAATGCGGCTCTGCCCCTGAAAGAACTCATGATCGTCAACAGCAGGTCAGTGGAGGCAAGATCAGTGGCTACTCCGAAGAAGATTATTAGCCGTTTACTTCTGCCAGAACTTGGATATACCAAGCCAAACCTGGTTGAGAATAAGTCCAGGGATCCAGCACCATCAGGACCGAACCCTATAGGGCCATAACGACAAAAGTTCGGCTTCGTTCCCAAGATTAGAACTTATATGCTAGTTTTTCTTTTTTTCTTTTCTATTATCGAATAAGATTATAAATATGGGTTAGAATGAATGGTTATTTTATCCAAATATCGATAATAATATTAATATAATTAAGAGAGTTCTATTTCGTGTATATAATAGTAGAATAAATCTTAGTTATTTATTTCATTCAATTGATTATTCATATTAAATTTAAACCATTTTTGATCGAATTAAACTTCCCGACTTCAAACTTAAATCTTGAATTGTCGAACCAAAACACCATCTCTTCTTAACATAAACGTTTTGACTTAATCATTTCTATCTTTCATTGTGAGAGTTGAAATTTGAATATAATACTATCATGCAACAATAATTTTGTAATTTTGTTAAACTAAAAGTCATAAATGAGGGCAAGTGCTTAACGTAAAGTTACTCTTGTGTAATTAAAAGGTCATAGATTCGAGTCACACAAAAAATCTCCCTATAAAATATAAAGAAAATGTTGCGTAGAATTAATGATCTTCTTTTGGCTCTTATAAAGCAGAAAATCTTGTGTTCTCTTTGTAAAATATAAAAAAAATATTGTGTACAATTGATGATCCTCTTTTGACCCCTGTAAAGCAAAGAACCTTGTGTACTAGAGTTGAAAAAATAACTGTTTAATATTATTTGAATTAAAAAGAAATATGTTAAAAATATTTGTGTTTATATAACTAAACTTACCATGATTTCTATTAAAAATCCTCAACATCAAAATATATCAAATTGGTGATTTTTAAGAAATAAATTTAAAATCAAATATATCATGTTTAAGACAGCAATTTATATTCAATAAATAAATTTAACTCGTATGTTTCCAAATTTTCCTATTTTCTAACCCCTCTACCTACTCCTTTTTTTTTTTGGTAAATCAGAAATAAATTAATAAATAAGAATTATGTACATGACAGGGGAGAGAGGTTGAAGCCTCATCTCCACCCAACATAGAGGAAATCCCTTGACAAAAGAAAACTCCATTAAAGGCTACATAGATGGCAGAACATCACAACCATAGCTGGAAAGAAACCTCCAAGAAAACCAAAGGACCAATATGACCAAAACAAACAGCAGAGACAAAGCAATAAATTCGGCCATGCATGATCAACTGTGAGCACTAAGCACTGCAGAAATAGCTCTCATGCCAGCACTGCTACTTTGAATTGGAACAAGATAAAATGGAATCTGCTCATGTGAAGGGGATTGAACCATATATAGTGACAGTGTTGAAGTGGAGTGCTCCTGTCTACCTCCGGAACTCAGTCGGGCGGACCTGATGGAAACTGATCAAATAGAACCTCTGCAATAGTGTTGTTGATGCTGACTGAGGGAATCCGACCAAGCTTCACCTTCAATATTAATGTGGACCTGAAACAGAAAAATGCATGGAGATAATTGAGGGAAAGAAGACTCTCCTACCTTACCTTCACTCCGGAAATGCTCTGAGCTGCTCCTGAATTTGGGTGAGAACTCTAGCTGTCAAACCATCCACCCCCATGGCCTCATTTTTGAAGGACCTAGCATTTTTTTCTTTTCAAAGAGAATAGACTGTTGAGGAAAGGAGAATAGGGAGGACATTGGGATATCAAGAAATATGGGGTTGGTGCAGCCAAGAGGGAATATTATGGAGGTTAAGATTAAGGGGGAGGGCTATATGGAAGTAGGAAAGACAATTTGCCCACACGGTTTTGTCGAAGGGGCATTCAAAGAAGAGATGGGCTATGGTTTCATTGCCTTTAAGGCATAAGGAACAATGATTAGGGGTTAGAAGGTAGGGAAGTCGGTCTCGAGTTTGCAATTTGCTACAAAAGGCCAACCATAATATGAAGGAACACCTAGGACTATTTCTTTTATACCAAACAAGGGAATACCACGGGGTTATTGGAGTGGGGGGTCGAAGAAAGGTATCGGCTGATGAATTGGTGTACGCAAGGTGATTGGCGGGCCCTACTAACCACTCTAGACAATTAGGCTGAGAGGTATTCGGGTGATAGAGAATGGGTTCCAATGTGCCTAGGGTATCTGCTATGAACTCTTGCCAGCTCCAATTAATTATTATTTCTGATCACCTCTAAAACCATAGCTGCCATGGTCAGATCAGAGCCATTAATGGCCCGAGGAGTAGAGAAGTGCTAGAGAATTCCTCTCGGGTGCCATGGATCCTGCCAAAAGTTAGTAGAAGCTCCATCTCCTATCCTAAATCTAAATTGGTCCCCTAGTTTATCTCTCACTGATAAAAGTTTCCTCCAACTCCATGAGCTATTACTAGTCAGTTGGGTACTCCAGAAGTTGCCCCTCCTCAAGATAATTGAATGAACCCATTTCACCCATAAGGATTCTTGGTCATGAAACAATATCCAAATCCTATTGCCAAGCAACACGTTATTCCAAGTAGGTAAGTGTTTAATCCCTAAGCCACCTTCCTGTTTAGATCTACAAATGTCAGACCATTTAACCTTTGCAGGGGCTGTAGAGGTACTCGACCTTGACCAAAAAAAAGCCCTAAGTTTAACCTCTATGTCCTTAAGAATAGAAGAAGGAAGGATAAACACGGAAGACTAGTAGACTTGAAAGGAAGAAAGCACCGAGATAATCAGTTGAAGCCTACCGGCATAGGAAAGGGATTTATTGGTCCACGTATTGATTCTAGCTTTAAGTTTCTCCCAAAGAGGACTACAATCCCGTCTGGATAGCCTCCCATTGATGAGTGGAACCCCCAAGTATTTAATAGGAAGGATACCTCTCTTGAGCCCTGAAAGTCTTTCTATAAAAGGAGTTAAGGAGTTTGAATCTAGGGATAAGAAAATGTGACTTTTTGCAAGATTCATATCTAAACCAGACAAGTGAAAGAAAGAACGCAGACACTCTAGCAAAGAGGTCACAGAGAGCAGATCAGCATGATAAAACAACATGAGATCACCAGCAAAGACGAGATGGTTAATCTTAAGAGATTTGCACCTCCAATGGTATTGGAAAGATGGATTGCCAGCTAGACTTTTGTTCAACCATTGGGAGAGGACTTCCATGCATAAAATAAAAAGGAACGGGGATAATGGATCACCTTGTCTCAACCCGGACTTCCCTTTGAAGAATTTAGAAGTATTATGGAAAGATGACAGCTAGCAAGCTAAATTTCAGTCATGTTTAAATTCAGTCAAATATATCTGTTGTAATGTCTGCAAGTTTATAGGGATATGATTTCATTTATTCTTGGCAAGTTAATAATTGTAATCTGTATATATTGAACATAGCAATCAAGGGCTTGCACGGCCAAATACATTTCATTCGCTGCACATTTGTTTTCAAGGAGTACCATTGATAAGTATGGAATAGGAAGGGGAAGATATGCATTCTCTGATCCAAGCTACAAACTGCCCAAGAAGCCCTACTGAAACTAAAACATTAATAAGAAACTCCCAATGAATGGAATCATAGTCTTTTTTGAGATCTATCTTGAAAGCACAACGCTTATGAGTGTTGGAGAGGTGATAATTTCTAAGAATTTCTTGAGCGAGCAAAACATTATCCCCAATGCAACGATTTTTAATAAAAGCACTTTGATTATGGTTGACAAGCTGGGGAAGAGACTCCCAAAGTCTGTTAGCTCAGATTTTAGCGATGACCTTATAAAAGAAAATTGCAACAAGAAATAGGTCTGTAATCCTACACTGTCAAAGGTTGAGGTATCTTAGGGATAAGAGAAATGAACGTAGAGTTGAGCTCCTTAAGGAGTTTCCCATTGACAAAGAAATTCTAAATGTCATTTGTTGATATTTTTGGTCGATATTATCAATATTTAAATAAAAATTCTAAGCAAATTTAGTTTAGTAAAATAGTTCTTTTAATTCTTCTTCAACAATAACAACCAAAACGAAGAACGATCTGTAAATTTTTACTCGATAATTTATCAAACAAATCCTCAATCTGAAAGCTTGAGATCCATATGTGAATTCTGAGAGCCTGTGGATGAAATTGGTCTACAGCCTCGAAAGGGTCAAATATTCCATTATCGTTGTCCCAAGATAATAAGAAATGGGGACCTTTCCTTACCAATTGGACTTGCTTGGAAGAAGTAACCTGGAATCTGCATTGTCTTTGCGTAAACAGTGGAAATATAGGGGGGAAATGAAAGTTCAATTGATTGTAATTATAATTATAATTATAATGTGCATTTTACCCATGTATTTAACTAAAAATTTTGAAAAAAGGAGTTTTCAATTGTAGTTTTCCGGTTATAGTTTTAAATTACTTCTTTTTTTTCTATTGTAGTTTTCTATTTCTCTTTTTTGTTTTCAATTTTTTGTTTTTGTTTTTCTTTCAAATAAAAAAAAACTTGGTTAGTTGTTAATGTTAATGTAAATTAAATAATTACATTTTAGATAAAACTTAAATAATCACTGAGAATAATTACATTTTAGATAAAATTTAAAGATAAATTATTTTAATTAAATAAATTTATTTAATATCTTATATAATATTTATTAACAAATTATTAATAAAATTTATTATTTTAATAAGATAAATAATTTAAGATTTGAAATTTTATTTATAAACTAATATTTATTTGAAATATATTTTAATTATTAAATCAAATATTATTTGAATATTTATATTTTTAAATTTAATTATATATAATTTAATTATAAAAATAAAATAATTCATAATTTTATGGATAATTAATTTTAATTTATTAAATATATAAATATAATGTTGGATTAAATTATTCATAATTTTATTTAAAATGAAATAATTAAATAATATATGTTTAAATAATAGTAAATCATATCATAAAAGACGAAAACAAGAAGCAAAAATTATTTTTTATGGTTTTCATAATTTTTGAAAATCGGAAGAAACTAAAACTAAAAATAGAAACTAAAAACTCAAACAAACAAGATTTTTTTTTCAAATTTGAAAATCAAAAATAAAAATACCCCCATGGAGGTATTTTAGTCTGCCTCTTTCTGTGACTGTTCTCAGTCTTTTCCCTATTAGTAGGGTTGTACATAGTTGTTATTTTTCTCACTTTTGAGTAATATCATTCCTTAAAATTAAAAAAAAAAATATCATAGGAGTTCTAAAATTGGTGTTCTTTTACTTCAAGACAATTTGAACAACTTGGAAATTAGAGGTTTGAAAAAGTATTCATAAATTAAGTATGCAAATGAGAGAAGGTAAGCCTTTATTTTGATGAACTATTTAGATATACAAATAAATGAATTTTAAATTGTGGTTTACCACATAAAAATTCCGATGACTTTTCAATCTTGGACTATTATTAGTCTTTGACGTGAAATTCAAATATATTAACTGACGAAATTTTCGTAAAAGCCAACACACATTTTCAGCCTTCACACTCGTCTATACACGTATACAGAGCGCCTTACAAGAACCATAAAACACACCACCTTACTTCTATAACTCTACTTTCCTCTCAACTGGCTAGCTCCATAGTGGAATTTCGGTCCAGATACAACCAGAAGCACAGATAGAGCATTTATATAAATAATGGATAGTCAAAGTACAACTAGATATGTGACTCTGCTCCTGATGATACTCATGATCGCAAGCAGCAGGTCAGTGGAGGCGAGATCAGTGGCTACTCCGAAGAAGATTAATAGCCGTTTACTACTGCCAGAACTTGGATATACCAAACCAAAACTGGTTAAGACTCTGTCCATGCCACTATCACCGTCAGGACAAAACCCTATAAAGCCATAACCACAAAAGTTCGGGGTAGTTCCCGTTCTTAGAACTTATATGCTAGTTTTTCTTTTCTTTTCTTTTTTTGTTATCGAATAAGATTATAAATATGTGTAATGACTATATTTTATTTACATATATATAACATTATTAATATAATTAAGGGAGTTCGGTTTTGTTTATATAACAAAAAGTGGAATAAATCTTAACCACTTATTTAGTCAATCGAATTATTAGATTAAAAGTTATCGACATCTAAATCGGTAATCTTCTTACGTGTTCAGAATACGGAAAGTTTTTCATCAATTCTCGATTAGCACAAAGAGAGTTAAGAGAGGGAAAGTAAGTTTAAAAAAATACAATAAAGGTTTCTTAGTTTCTATACATAATGACGGCTTCTATGTCAGGTGCACGATATTATACCATAATTATATGTGATAATTATTTAATTAAGATCATAAAATTGTGAATATCAGTTTTAATTTTATGTCATAAATATTATGTTTTTATAATAGTGCCTAAAATTGATGTCTCTATACCTCAACCCTTTTACACAAAGTCATGGGAAAATTCCTAGGATTCTAACTAATAAATTTATTCTAAATAACATGCTGGAAATATTACTTAAAACATTTAGATTACCCTTTTTGAAGAGGGTTGACAATTTTGATTAAGTTACTAATTGAATTTGAATTGGAGATGGGTTAAGATACTGGGGTTAATTAGACAATTTAATTTGATAAATTAATATTGTTTAATGTAATTGGTTAAAACAATATTATTCTAATTTATAAATTTAAAGTCTAAAATAACATGGATTTAGTGGTAAATTTAATCAGACTTAAATTGAACTCAAATCGCATGTAAAGAGATTGAGTATAGTTCAGTCACCGAAATGATCCTTTGTTGTACAATCATCTTAACATAATCATGCTTAACATATAATTATTTATGTCAATGTTGATAAATTATCATTCAAATGCCAAAAGTAAGAGAAACTTGAGCCTTATTTGTTAGCAATTTTTATATAACAAATTGTTGTGGGTTCAACCTCATTTTATGGACATTATTTTGAAGAAAACCACTAAATTTAGATTCCAAAAGTGTTAGCTGTCTTCATGAATCAAAAGGAATGAATTTCAGGCAAATTTGAGGCAGAAACTGGTGAGTTTAAGTTGTTTTTAAAGTGCATATCCGTGCCTGAGAGGCACATGCCTGTGTCAAAGATGGACAAAAATCCGTGTCAAGATTATGAGTAAAATTGTATCCTTTTAAATTTTAAAGATAAGTCTAAGAGACAAAAGTTGTATAGGACAAAACACAAGATAATAGAAGAGTTTTAAGAGTTTAAATAACTTTCATAAACTGCAGCTTTGTAAAATTTTGATTTCTTGAATTTGTTTAGGATTAGTATTAGTGCATGCCTGCGTGCGTGTGTCAATTTGTATTAAATTCTAGAAATTAGATTAAGAAAACTAGAAAAGCTTTAACTTTGATTATTTTATGAGGTATTCTTTGATTGAAATCTTAATGCTTCTATCTTGCTATTATGGAATTTAGTGGATTTCTTGTTGGTAAAATTATGTCTAATTGTTTCTTGTCATTATCTATATCATCTAAGTAGTTTATTATTAGTTAAGTGATCTCATTGATCGTGTAAGCATTATTGCTTAAAGTCTCAACAAGTGGTATCAAAGCCATAAGAATAGAGAGTGGCAGGAGCTCTATAATGAAGTTGACATCAACCAACTGCTTAATATGGAGACTTATGATGAAAGATCTCTAGTATTATAAGGATCTCTGTGATACTTATGATGAAAGATCTCTAGTATTATAAGGATCTCTGT
This sequence comes from Erythroxylum areolatum, assembly GCA_024520975.1. NCBI lineage: Eukaryota > Viridiplantae > Streptophyta > Magnoliopsida > Malpighiales > Erythroxylaceae > Erythroxylum > Erythroxylum areolatum. The sequence goes on along the minus strand of JANIJH010035555.1, from coordinate 3,018 downwards.
GATCCAATTTATGTGAAAAAAAGTGTAAAAGACAACTTCCCATCGAAGCTGGAGAAAAAGACATACAAAAAGTGGGAGAAGATGAAGCAAAAACCTTGAGAACTATTGGACATTGGATAGATATCAACATATCCCAAAAGACAAATCATTTTGAGCTATAGAAGAAGTTAGAAGACTTGTGAAACTGAAGTTGAAGGCTGAGAAATCGGTGTGAGCTTCTCAATGATTTTTAGGACATCATCAACAAAGTTGATTATGGTGAAGATCATCCTCAGTGATAAACTACAAGCTTTGTTTCTATTGAATTCTTTGCTGCATAATTAGAAATTTTTTGTTGTGAATATCAACAACTCCACTCTGAATGATACGATTTCTTTCAATATGATCAAAGATGGCATGTTTAATGAAGAGCTAAGGAGGAAAAAGATGAGTGCCAATAATGTCCAAGCTCTTGGTAGAAAATAGAGAAAAAAAGCAAGAGCGGAGGTTCCAAAGGGCAATGTAAGTCAAAAAACAAGATGGAGTCAAGAGATAGTAAAAAGACCAAAATGTTTCACTACTGAACCAAGCCTAGTCACATAGAAAAGTTTTGCTATACATTGAAAAGAGACAAGAATAAGTTCTTTTCTACTATAAATTGAAAAGAGACAAGAAGAAGTGAGATAACTAGAAGGATGGAGATGGTAACAACACTGAGAAAATGACATCAAGCACAAATGATGAAACGTTGTTGATTTGTGCGACTGGTGGGAGTAAATGACTTATTAATGCCAGGGTGTCATATTTTTGTGATCCAAAGAAGGAGTACTTTGCCAACTACAACAATAGTGATTTTGAAAGTGTAAAGATGAGCAATCAGAGCTTCATCAGTATCGTCGGCATAGGTGGCATTAAAGTTCAAACTGATGTTTTGTATGTGTTGGTCTTGATAGGTGTACCATACATCCTAGACTTGTGTCTAAATTTGTTGTTTGTGAATGTGCTTGACTACCAGGGATACTAGCATACTTTTGTTGACGACATGGGGGAATTGTCTAAAAGAGCGTTAATAGTTACTTGTCGTATAATATGTTGCACTCTATAAAAGACACACTTAAAAGTAGGTGTTGGATAATTACATGTCATTGAAGAAAACACTTCATAAGATTTGTGGCACCGGAGATTAAGACACGTTGATGAGAAAGATATTAAATTATTAATTGGAAGATCACTTATTCCTGTGAAGACTATGATTTCTCCTAACCTCTATAATTCTGGGGAAAAGATAGAGTCTGCTTTGAAGATGCTATTATAATAGGTAGAGGGAATGAGTGAGTGGAATACGAGCAACCAACGAACGGAGCGTGCGAGCGAACTAGATGTAGCGAGAGTGTCAGATAGACTGATTCTCTTATTCCATTTTATGCTTCATTCTCTATAATGATCTTTTGAAAGATATACCTATAGTAGATCCACCGATAGGTTGAAGGCCCTTAAGGGTAAGCCTGTATCAGTAGAGATAGTTCCAGGAATTTCTCAATTCCTTTTCAGTTGTTGCTGGAAAACAACGTCGAATGTTTTTGTATAAGAAGTCTGCAAGGAGAAAGACGAAGATGAAGTTGGTATATTAGTAGTGATGTCCCCTGTAACCAAATTTAAAAAGAAACTAATTTCTTGCAATACAAATTAATATAGTAGTAAAAAATAGGGATCGTTCTCACGAGAAATTTTTAATGGTAACGAGTGTAAATGTTCAAAATTAAAATAAAGTAATGGGGGGTGACGAGGGAGTTTTCAATTCACGAAATTTTAGAAAAAGATGACAAAAATTGAAAATTAACAAAAGTAATTGGATATGAAAATTTAATAGGCAAACCTTGGTTTCAAGTCTGATGTTATCACACTAAAATGGATCCTTGATATAAAATTTAGTTTATCAACAAACATTCATTAAGTGATGTTTTCTCTTAAGTATAAATGAATATAAATATGTATTCTAAATATTCTTATTAATTAACAACTTAGATACGATCTTCAGTTCAATTGAATATAGTTTTAAGAACTAAAAAACCGATGAACAAGACAATGCATGTACAGCATGCATTTAATCAAAATGAGTTTCTTCTTAGAATTTCCAACTCTAATGTAAAGATGGTAATTCTAATTGTCTCTTATGATTAGCAAAACTGAATGTTATATTTTACTAATATGACTATTAAATGAATCAATTCTTAGTTGCACACCTAGAAATCAATTAATCCAATTATAAAAAGCAATTTTGAAGATACTCATTGTTCGTCAACAAAGCAAACTTTATTGGAATATCTCACACATAATAGATGATAACATGACTTCCCTAAACCACAAAAAAGAATTTAGCTAATCATAATGAAAGTAAAAAAAAAAAAAGAAATAGACAATGAAAGGTCTCCATCCCTAGTCTTTTCCTAGAAAATCCAAAAATTCTTAGAAAAATACTTCAAAAATGTCAACTACTCAAATGGAAAATTTGCAGAATATGTAAAACTATCCCAACACTAAAGACTGCGTGAACAGTAAAAGTTCCCTCCTTTATGCTTTTCGATCCCTCCCCTCTCTCTCTTTTTTCGTGATCTTCAGTAGATAATCTATTTCCCATATTCAGGTAGTCGATCCCCATCAATAAGGATGCAATCCGATTCTAAAAATCATAAAAATCTAAAGTGGATCGGATCTGCGTTAGATCTTGCAGATAGTTTTTGTCCTTAAAAGTGCCCACATTTAGTCACTGAATTTTCTGTCAGTCTTAAGAATTCGAATTATCTTGACCGTCCTTGCATTCTTTTGATTCAATTTCATCTCTAAAGTGTTGAAAATGATTTGAGAACAATTAATAGACATTTCTATTAATTTTAAATAATAATTTCAACACATTAAAGAAAATTAAATACAAAATAAGTACAAAATGATAACTTAAGATATGTTCCGACGTATGTAGTTTCATAGAATTTAAAGAATTAATTAGTTTACTATAACTTTAATTTAAATTTAGAGATGAAA
>JANIJH010035518.1:0-10887 GCA_024520975.1 Erythroxylum areolatum | reverse complement strand
AAATGTATATAATTAGCAACCATTTTATTATGGTTGCTGAGAATTTGGTTGCTGAAACCAAATTTTCTTGTAGTGTAACTAATGAGGTTAAGATATTTGACCTTCTTGAATGTTAAAATAGAATCCTTAGTTCCCTTGAGATATTTCAAAACTTATTTGACTACATTCCAGTAGTCTATTCTTGGGTTAGCAAGATACCTAGCCAACAGTCCAACAATGAATGCAATATCTAGTCTAATATACATTTTGGCATATATCAAGTTATAAACTACATTAGAATAAGGAAACATTTTTCATAGTCTCTCTTTCTGTATCATTCTTTGGATATTGTGTCAAAGATAATCTCTTACCATAAGAGATAGGTGCTTCAACATTTTACAATCGATTATATTAAACCTTTGCAATACTTGCTTAATGTATGCACTCTTTGAAAGATTTAACAAGTTTTGAGATATGTCCTGGTGAATATGAATATCGAGAATAAAAGATATTTCACCAAAGTCCTTCATGTAAAATTCTTAGCCAAAAGTTGCTTAACCTCAAACAGAATGATTAGGTCATTTGATGAGAACAAGATGTTATCCACATATAATAGGATAAAAATAACCTTGCCCCCTTTTGCTTTGTAATACAAGCATCTTTCAACTTTATTTTTTATGAAGCCAAATGAGGTAATAATCTCATCAAAATTTAGGTATGATTTTCTGGAGGCTTGTTTTAAACAATATATGGATCTTCTCAATTTAAAGACCATGTTAGCTTTATCTTGATCCTATCCTTTAGGTTGCTACATATAGACCTCTTTATAAAGGTCTCCATTCAAGAAAGCAATTTTGACACCCATCTTATGTAGCTTCATATCATAGTAAATTACTATTATCATTATCACTATAAATGCGTACTTAAAGGATATAGGAGAAAAGGTAACATTAAAGTCAATTTCTTCTCTTTGAGTGAATTCTCTAGTAACCAATTGGGTTTAAACCACTCAAATTTACCTTTAGAGTTGTTTTTGGTTTTATATATCAATTTACAACTTACAAGTTTACATTATCAGACCTTATTATGCTTTATGGATCACATCTCATCCCTCATTGCATTCCACCACAATACCATACGAGGTCCAGAAATAGCTTATGTAAAAGTAATTGGATCTACCATATGTCTAATATTATAGTATTGTTTACTCAAACAAATTATGCAATCATATAATACATCAGGTCTTGTCACTCTAATGGATCTCATTAATTGAATTGGTTCAATATGTTCACGTACCTCAGGAACCTTAGTTTGTACAGGTATAGGTTCCTGAACCTACATTGGTATTATATTGAGACCTAGATCTACTAGTTTTGACTGTATGAGTAATGGACATAAAATAATTGTAGTATCCACCCATTTATCATCTAAAGGATGAAAATGATCTCCCTCATTAAAATGAGATAGACCAACCTCTTTATAGACATTAGGCTTCAAAAACTTAGTTGTTTGTGATTCTACTATTCTAGATCTTCCATCTCTACATAAAATTTATATCTCTTAGACTAATTGGGATATCTAATAAAGTTACAACTAGTGGAAAGAGAATGTAATTTATTTTCATAAGGATCATACAAAAGTACCTCAGTAAAGGCAACCCCATATAGGAACATAAGTGAGGCTAGGCTTCTATCTTTTCAAAATTTCAAAAGGCATCTTTGAAACTGTTTTATTTGGGACTCTATTAAGTATGTAAAAGGCAGTCTTTATGGCTTCACTCTAAAGGTAATCAAGTAAATTAGTCTGCTCTACATTGACCTCATCATATCCTTTAAAGTATAATTCTGCCTTTCAACACCACCATTTTGCTTAGGACTACCTAGCATAGTGAACTAAGCTACTATTCCATATGATTATAAATATTTAGCAAACAGACCTTTTGTTGTCCTAAAACTCTATGTTTGACATAATATTCACCTTTATGGTTAGATATGACAATCTTATTTAGCCTTCCCAATTGGTTCTTAACTTCAGTTTTAATGATCTTAAATTTATAAAGAACTTTATACTTTTCTTTAAGCAAGAACACATATCCATAACAGAAATAGTCATCAATAATTGTTAGAAAGTATCTTGAATTACACAATATAACTATATAGGATTCATATATATATATATGTATGTATGTATGTGTGTGTGTGTGTGTGTGTATATATATATATATATGTATGTATGTATGTATGTATGAGTTCTAATAAGTTAGTAGTATGAGTTGACCCTTTTTTCTTTGTTTTGGTCAACTTACTCCTAGAACAATCAACACATATTTCTATATCATCATAATCCAAAGATAGGAGAATGTTATCCTTTATCAATCTCTTAACCCTTTCTTTGTAAATGTGGCCTAATCTTTTATTCCATAATATGTATGACTTTTCCTTAATGAGGGTTCTTTTTCTAATAACTTGTTCAGCAATATATGAAGAAACATATATCTTATTAGGGGTAAGACACATTCTATATAAACCATATAATAAGAAGGCCATTCCAATATTTTGCACTGAAAGATAATTTTACAATCATATTTTAAATAAAAATTATAACCCTCTTCATATAAAATAGATACAAAGGTCAAATTTCATCTAAAAGATGGTATATAGAATATGTCATACAAAATAAGTTTGAACCGTATATCTAAGTTCAAACATACTTCCCCTATAGAGACTCATCCATTTCTTCATTATTTCCTGACATCAAATTTTCCTCTTCTTTATTCATCTTTCTCTTTATTATGAATCACTATATTATGAAAGCAATATGATTAGAAGCTCCACTATCTAACCACGAAGAACTTGATGTGACTATAGCAATATTAGATTCATGTATCAATAAGCCGAGAAGTTACATGATAACTCTTATCTTTCTTTCCAAGTTTTATATTTCTAACACTCAACTTCTTATGTCCCTTCTTTTTATAGAAGAAACATTGAATACTCATATTGACTGGACCCCTAATTACGTTGGAATGACCTGTATCTTTATATGGAGGAAGTTTAGATTTCTTAATTTTAAACTTCTAAGACTTCACTTTTGTATTTCCCTTGGTTGCTATTAAGGCTGTATGAGCTAGATTTTATTAAAAAATGCACCAGGTAATCAATTGATTTATGTCCTAAGCTTCATCATAAGAATTATATATAGTAACCAGAGTATCAAAATCTGATGGAAGAGTATTTAAATCTTAGTTCACAATACAAGCATCAGGAATTTAAATTTTTAATATCTTTAGCTTAGTTTAAAGAAGGAACATCTTAATTATGTATTCCCTCACTCCCCTTACTCCATTATATCTCGTAGAGTATAGTTCCTTTAATAAGGTACCTATTTCAGCATTAGATGATACCTTATACCTCTGTGAGACATTATTAAGGAAATATTTTGCTAAGTTTGTCTCTGAAAGTCCACTCAGTAAATGGTCTAGAATGGATCTCTTTATGATCAAATAACACATCCTGTTTGACCTCTCCTAGGTTGCATATGCTACTCTCTTAGCCTCTAAATTGATGGATGTAGGTGTTAGTAGTCTTTCCTTGATCATGGTCGCACTGATATCCACCATCTCCAACGTAAACCTATATCTTGCGTCCATTTCTTAAAGTTATAACCAATAAGGGTTTCAAGACATTGTTATTATTTACGGAAAAGGTGTCTACAACATTGATAATGTAAATTATCAACATGAATGTCAAAACCTTAAAAAGTTATATATACTGAGCATCTTATCACATATATCATAGAACACCTGTGTGTTGAATGTATAATACATGTAGATAAGACCTCTATATAAAAGAGATCAAAGTACACACCATTAACTTTTATGATTTTATCATCTATGGATGATTAGATCATTTAAGAAATGATTGTACTTTACCAAATGCCTTGATGCACTTCTCAATCTTATATAAGGCTAAAACTTGTGGGCATAATAGCTAAACATGAGACTAGAGACATGCCTTAACATACAAGCAACATAGTCCAAATACTAACTCAAAAAGCTATTCTAGTGACTGCATTCTCATTAGAGCTTAAACTATTCTATAAACACAAGAGATACACATGTATGTTATCCTCACACTCATCTGTAAGGTTGTCAAACATGTGACAACATACTATTCATAAATGAAAAATCCTTATGCACAATCTCATTGTCATATTTTAGTGTTAAAAACATAATCAACAAACTTTATTTTAGAATAAATTAAAAAAACTCAATCATAGTAGTAATCATGCGATACCAAACAATAAATGTACCATATAAGATACCAAAACTATATGTATCTCTTTTATTTCAAATCAAATACATTAAAATCACTCAATCATGGCTTTGATAACCTTATTTGGTTGTTTTGGAGTTAAACCTTATTTATTACTAATGAAATAAATCCAAAAAATTTAACAAATTAATTTAAAATTCGTCATCTCCAAAACCTGACCCAAAATAACTTGAAGGACCATTTTGTGAAATTTGAGTTTTTTAGTTCAGTGGTGTGTTGATGTCAGTATTACATCTACTACTGGATGAAATGTGTTGCATGAGGCATATGTAGCACTGCCTTCATTATGCATGTTCTCTATGCACTAGATGCACACAAACACTTCCACCACTTTTATGGCGTGTGGAACACATGCACGATATGCGAAGATAAATTAAACGCCTTAGGCACGTGCATATCATGTACTAGACATGGGTCCAGCACACTTGAGCCACCATACCAGTTATCCAATGAATGTATATCACACATGCCATATGTTGAGCGTGTCTCAAAAGCACCTGTGTGCTTCTGCATGGCCCCTTTACCTAGTCACCAAAAAAAGGCAATTTTTAGTGACTTTTTTAGTGATTTTCAGCTAAAAAATCACCTCAAATTTCATTTTCTTGTGCCATTTTTCTCGTAAACCTTATCCAAAGTCAATCGAAACAACAAATATGTAGTCTATATAAGCAAAAATACATAAATTTCTCTGATTTCATTATAAATAACCTTAAAAGTCTTCTTCCAAATTCATACAATCATGGAACTGCTATAATACCACGTGTAATAGTTAACATAAACCTTAACTTTGGGCCTAAGATCTACTATGAACTTGTATAAATGGAGATAATGAAAAAAGTACTTTTTTTTCTATCCATAACTCAGTGAACAAGCTTCTCAACTACTTGAATAAGATCCTAAATCCTTTGAATAAGCTCCTTAACATATACACAAGCTTCTGCAACTTCCTTTATGTTATTATTGTCTTTTTGCACCATTCTGAATACGTGAACCTCCTAACGAATCAAAGTAACTTTATGTTTATGAACTTCTATCAGTAAGCTATAAAAGAGCCTAGTAACTATTATAGAAATCTTATTAAGCCCCCCATCATAAGCCTAATAAACAAATATGCTCACATTGATAAGGGTTTATTTTTCTTACTAGACTTTGGCCCATTTAACCAAATGCTTTATTGGTCCCATTTATCATCTTTAATCCACATCAAATTTAATTTTCTTAGCCTTTAATGATTGTCTAATAAGAATTTATTTCCATCAAAGAGAGCCAAAAGAATCCTGATAGAGGCTTTCAAACATATAAAAAATACTCAATGTTTTACCAAATTGCAAAAGTAATCACTACAAGTACAAGGAAAGCCTGCAAATACTTAATTATATCAGTCTTTATTGCTTCCATTGTAGCTAGTTGGTTTTTGGGAATTTTATATCTCCTTTTATTGCTTGAAAATTCTTCTTACATTAAAAAAAATCCAAAAATCAACATTGAATCTTATTTTTATTGTCTGAAATATACAATAGTAAGTTACACTATTATGTGATAGTGGGATACACTTTCTGATTAATTTTTAAAATATTAATTGTGTGATAGTAAAACTTACGCTTTATTTTAAAATATAAAATAATGTCATATTACTATTCCTACATTTAAAATTTTTTCTTAATGTTAAATTTTAATTTAAATTATTAAAATTTAATTTAAAGTGTATTCTATTCTAAATATTAAAGTTAAAAGTACTCTTTTCTCTTTAATAATGTGATGCTTTCTTTGTTTACTTAGTTTTATATAAATGAGTATACATAGATATTTGACTTCTACTTTTTGACTATTTTGACATAACGTAAAGAGAAAGATATCGAGTTCCATTCAAACCCCGTCTCCTATATATTGTTGAAACTCATATGCTCTACTTCAAAATGTTTCCCACCACTAAAGTGTGGCATTTAATTGTTGGTAAGTTGTTTATACTTCTAAAATGTTTTTTGAATCATAACGTAAATGGACTCATTATGTTTCTCCATTCTTTCATTTTTCTTATTAAATCTTTTCATCATTTTGGTTTGTCCCCATCCTCATTGATGCAATTACTAAAGGTATCAAAATGGTTATTCAAAAACATGTTTGTTTAGAGTCCAATATTATAAATGTGCCTATACCATTTGTTGTTTGGTATTTGTCCAACCAAACACAGATAAATTTGTCCCTATATTTTAATTGCTTCATATACATGTTCAAATTAAAACTTAAAATAAGAATGCATTGAATAATCATATACATTAATAACTACAAGTATAACAATAGTCAAATTCAAATACACTAAAAAAATAATCACATACCATTCAAATTGAAGGCATATGATCTTACCACATTCCATTCTTTTGTTGTCTCAAATTTTCTTTTAAGGTTATCATAGATATGCCTAACATAATATTGAATACATGTTCTAAAGCTTATTAGAAAGAAACTACGTGGGATTTGTTATTGCACTTGTCTATGCCTATAAACTAATGTCTATAAAATGAATCTTCATATGCCAAGAAAAACTTAAAATTTACCTTTTTATTAGAAAAGAAATTTTAATTGCAATCTTTGAAATGTCTGTTTTCTTGTTATAAAAAATATAAGCATCCATTTTCATGAGATTGTCAATTCCAATTATAACTTATGCAATTGGAAACATATTATTATTTACATCTAGACTAATGGTCAATAGTTATTTTTGTCTGTTCCTGTCCTTCAAGTGACAACAATTGTCACCTTTTACAGGCCTACAAGTAGATAAAAAACCATTTTTACAAGCATTGAAGCATATGTACATTGAATCAAATAATCTTCATTGATACTTGATTATAAAAGAACTACCTGAGTGCTTTAATATACATGATCCATATTTCCTTAATTTCGCAAATTGCTCGACCTTTTCACCTATGAATAGCTCTAATGGAAAGTTCTTTACCCTATAAGCCTTATTTTGTAATCTTAATATTAAAGTCCTTTAAAAGTGCACCCTTAATCCTATTAATATCCCATTTAGGGCTGTCTTTAAAATATGGTAGGTATTTCTTTACATTCTAAAGCGCCTTATATTTGCTATTTTGGTATCCATGAAAAAGATGTACATATATGTCTTGACTTGAAATAAAGCACCATATTGTGTCAGAGAAGCATGTGTTCTCTACCATAACCCTTTTAAAATAGTAATTACTTTATATTTCTCATTCTTCATATAGAAATAATCAAAACCTACCCTTCTTAATAATATATTGGATTAGAGCTCATCTAAATATATTCATTAAATCAAATAGCGAACCAAACTTTAAATTAATTTTCTTCATCATATCATTATTTGCTTTAAATTCTGAGATCTTAGGCATTCCTCTACTTCTTTATCTAAACTATCATCCACACTCCTAAGCTCATCTAAATCTTCATATGATGAATATGTTTGTATATTTGTAATATTATCTGTTGGGACATATTGTGCACCACCATAAAAAACTTATTAATTTCTTTTGTAGACTCTTTATCAACCACTTCATCAAATATGTTTCTTCTAATCAAATGAACTATATAATCATTAAAGTCACTAACTCCTTTGTCACCCTGATATGTTGGATCATCAAATTCATTATTATCAACATAATTTGTGGCTGTATAAACCTTACCCTCCCTAGAAGTAAAATGTTTGCCCTCCATAGCATCATTGTCATCTTATTAACCCTCTCCAGTGGCACAAATAACAGCCTCACAATCAACCTATTCACCTTCTTATAAGTAGGATTTAACTCTGTCTGTAAAAGCGTTCATAACCTTATAGTCAATATTTTTAATTAAACTAATCATATCGATGATGTGCTCCTCACTTTTGAGATCTCTAATGTCATCTTCATAGGAATCTTGAGAAAATTTATAATTGAACAATAGAACCTCTCTATAGCTCAAGTCACTTGCTATGTATATGAGACAGTATGGTCAAATAATCTAACTATACTCCAAAGTTAGATATTTTTCCTCCATCATAATGCAAGATATGAATAAATTTGATGGTGCCAACATGCCAAAACTGAAATCAACTGTAGGTCTATTAGATGAAGAAGATAAACATGAACACATAAATTACTAAAGAAGTATTTAACTAAAACATAATCTTATAAGGCATAATACCAACATATTTTTCATAAAGTAGTTAGCTAAATGAGAAATTTAGTCATCAACTTTTACATTGAAATCTGAGTTGGACTCTGACACTTTGAAGCATTCAAAATGAAACCTACCATTTAGAAAACGTTTAAAATGAACTCTAACATTTGGAAAATGTTCAAAACAGCTCCTGATTAGATAGAACAACTAATGGAGTTAATAAAATTAATAAAATGGGACCCATACAGATATGATTAGCTTTTCTTATTTGAAAAGGAAGTGGGTATCAGTAAAGATTAAATGGTGCATTTGGGAAGAGTCTTGCAGGCGCAAAAAGAACTTTAGCTACGCAAAGAGCATAATGGTGACTTGTTGAGAAAGTTAATGGAAGAACATAAGAATGTGATCCCAATCCAGGACGTGTCATCATCACTGTCTATTATCTCTAACCTGGACTTTGTGCAGGTGGAGCCACTGATAATGAAAACAAATGATGTGAGAAGACATGAAAGCTCTTCTTCTCGACCTTCATCATATCACAAAATGCTCAAGCTCAACTGTGACATGCTGGAGAGCCATTCAAGAGCTCTTCTTCTTTGTTTTTATGTTTACATAGCATCTACTAAAATTTATATTGACATTCTTCACAGGTCCACTATTTGGTGTTTCGATTTTATAGTCTCATGGTATTTCTTTTTTTATATAATAAAAAAGTAGAATATACTTCCTCTTATCTTTCAGGTCCACAAAAGCTCCTTCTTTTCACATCTAAGGATTTATCTATAATAGCGCACACAAAAGATGTGAAACACAACCACTCGTATGGAGTCTCCATCCACTATAAAATATGTCCTAATAGATTAGATTTCATTCATTATAGTAACGACTCCTTTTATAGAAGCACAAAATGTAACACGTAACGATACCTTAATTACTTATCCTAGATCAAACGTGAAAGGGAAATAAATGAAGAAATTTGAAAAATACTTAATTTCAGTTTCATAACTTGAAACGAGCTTTTTGAAGCTAAAATGAGAGTGAATCCACTATCACCTTCACGGGAACTACTTATTGGGATGCGATCAACATCTTTCTACAATTTTCTCAAAATGTAAACTCTCTTAACGGGTCAGAGAATTCTCATGCTTATGAATGACATGAGCAACTACAGGAGACCTTAACATATATATCTAGCTTCCATATTGGGCTTCCCTATCATAGGCCCGATATGGGTCCGGTCCATACTGATCAAGATCTATTTTCAACTGAACTTTAATCTATTGATTTAGATCATTTATTGAGTCACTTTATTATCTTTATCTGGATCAAATTACATAACTTAATCGATAAGTTATTGAAAAATCAAAAAATGCAATTAAATATTGTCTAACTTTATGGAAAAAGTTAAAAATATCCAACATTCTCCCTCTTGGACAATACTTAATTACGATACTGACTCAAGTTTAAAACAGTTTAAAAACTTGATTAAGCTATGCTACTGTATTAGTCGACTAGATTTAAAAGCAAAACATTTGATCCAAAGATAACGAAAGTCTTACACTTCATCCTGTAAGGCTTTCAATACTGAAAAGTATCAAATACATGTGTCATGTGTGACACAGATCTAATACAATCATCTAATACTTCACTAGCATGAATGGGAAAATGGAGTGTGGCAAATTAAGATGATGCTTTTATGATCTAAATTATTTCATCTTCGTTTGTAGGTCTCGATTTCTCCGACTTTATGCTAAACTACATTAGAGAATTCTTGTTTTCTCTCACCGAATGCTAGACAACATTAGAGGAAACCTTTATGTTCTCCAACTGAATGCTAAACTGCATTAGAGAACCTTTATTGGATTGAAAACTTATATTTCCCTATGTCATATCAAACTTTATAGATATCCATATAAAACTATATGTGTCTAAATGATATAGGCTCAAGGTCAATCTGTATATATTCCCAATAACCTTTAATGTTGGACCCCGTCTCCGAGGCCCAACATTTGGAAACACACAAGCATAGAAGACCCAAAACTGACAACATACTGACCACAATTTGGGGGACTTGCAATAGAAATTTTGGATCGGCTTCTTAAGGACATTTGTTCCTCATATTCTAAAGATTCTAACGCCACTGAAAACGCTCAATTTGGATTAGAAATGAAGATGTTATGACCAAAATACTGTCTTAAAGAAAACAGACCAAGAATGCTATATCCAACTTCATGTCAGAAATTGAAAGCCTTAGAGGCTAAATTGTAGCTCGGCTCCTTCATATAATTTGTAGATCTAGGTCTCTAGTTTAATTTAAAACAAGAATCGCCTCAATCGGAGCTCTATATATCTCAAAATCATTGAAGTATATTCAGACTTTATCGACCGACCAACACACTTTGTTTCAATGCACTTTTTACAATTTAAAAGCAAT
>JANIJH010035479.1:0-10889 GCA_024520975.1 Erythroxylum areolatum | reverse complement strand
AGCTGAGAGCTAGTTTTACTGTAACAGAGTTCAAACACTTTTGTAAGAAAGTAGTACAGATAGCCTGCAGAGGCTAAAAGTAAAAGAATACTGAGTGTAGAGACCTGAAGAGGCTTAGAAAGAATACTTGTAAACATTGAAGAGATAGTGAAATCTCAGAAAGACTTCTAAGGACTCGACGTAGCCCACGGTTTGGGGTGAGCCAGTATAAAATCGCTGTGTCGACTTCTCTCTACTCTATCTCACTTTAAGATTCAAAGTTTTGTTATTACTTAGATTTTAAACAAGTTTTTCAAAGTTTTAATCTACCGAAGTTTCTGTAAAACTTGGTTTTTAACAAAACGTTTTCGAAAGATTTTTCAAAAAAGGGGAATACATAATTCAACCCCCCCTTCTAGTGCATTCATATCGTATTCTAAGCATTGTAATAACGTGTGATTTACTTCAAGTTTTAATTATTAATCCTTGATAATCTACAAGCACACAGTTTGTTAGCATAGTACCAAAGGTGTCCATCCCACGAGGAGAGAGTTAATCTGATCCTAAATTCAAAGGCCAAAACAATACAGAAATTCAAGTTGCCTGAAACCAAAACAAGATTTTAGTTCAATCATTTAATTTAAGAATCAAATATGAAAATAATGATTACTAAGCAATTGCAATACACCCAAGAATCAACCAAAAGAAATTACCAATTAAGAGAAAGAAAATTTAACCTATCCTTAATGCTAACCTAATTGATTATGAATTATTGGATTATTAGTTCCAAACTATCTTAGGGTTGATTACTCTCTCTCGAGTTATAACCATTAACCCTAAAACCCTAATCAGATTTTGATGGTTATAATCTCTCAATTCACAACTTATCTAAAACCCTATTTAGTTCTAAAGTTCTCTAATAAACTATCGAAAACCTATGCAAGATCTCTATTTACACAATTTCTCTATCTATTCAATTCTTGTCTCCTTTAAATCACCTTAACTCTTATTAGTCCAATTTAATGAATTTTATTTGATTCACCCTCTTAGTTTATTATCGAATTATGTAATCATAACACCAAAACACAACAAATCCATTAAACATATAAACAATAAGATTTTTATTAATTCAAGAATAAAAATCTAAAGGTGAGTTTAGAACATCCTTAACATTTTAAATCCTATGATCAATTGTTCAATCCAATTCTATACAATAATAAAACTGAAAATAAGCAGGAAATACAATTTAAATGGAAGGTAGGAGGGAGCGTCGAGAAACCTCCTAATCTAGGAAGTACGTCGAGTCAGCTTCTTCTCTTCCTCTATCTCTTGATGATTTCTCTATAGGGTTTCTCAAGGTGGTTGATACAAAAGCTCCTCTACCTCTTTTATTGTTCTTTAAATATCCTTTTGTGTTCTGAGTAGTCGTAGGGTTTTTTTGGGGTCCGAAAGGTCCAAAAAATCCCTCAAAACTTAACATTCTTGAGTGTCTGCGCATCTGGCCGATGTAGGCCATTTGGCTAACTCTAGTGCTTTTATTATGATGGTGGGCTATTGTTTCGGCTTGAATGTCTTCAAAACTTCTCCGTTCTTCAATGTTGACCCTGAAACACTAGTAAACCCATCAAGGTATCTCCAAAACATAATATTTAAGCTCAAAGATTTATACTAACCTATAAAACACTTAAAACATAAATAATTAACAAACTAACATAATTTTAACCTAAACATATACTAAATGATTGAATTAACAACTAAACACACATCAAATTATGCTCGAAAATATGATGCAATTTGCACTTATTAATAAACTTGCATGATAGATGGCATCTTTAATAGACTACTAATGATACAACTAATGATACCATAGTATCCCTAAACCTTAGTGTCATAAAATGTATGCATATGGTATGTAGATGGTGGGGACCTAGAGGTGATATCTACTACCTAACTAAGGTTCTCAATGAGGCAGCAACATCGAAAGGAGCTACGGGAGCCATACACAGTGAAGTAGCCACCGCAGTTGCATTCACTACCATCTTAGACAGGAGGGATAGTACATAAGGAGGATAGTGCAGGACTATCCAGGGTGCAGACACCACATTAGGACCAACTAAAGATAGCTAGATTAGAGAGACTTATAGGGCAGCTTATTGGTACTTAACAGGCTATCCTAGTATAATAAAAGGAGATCGTGGAGTAGATAGGCTAGATCGAGCCATCTATTAGATGGATGGGAGATCTTTTGATGCAGATGATGAGCCATCAAGGGGTGACTTTTCAACCTTCATCATCTAGAGTAGGTACATCATCATCAACTCCTCAATATTTTAAGGACATACGACCTGAGGACCCTCCATCAACAAACATGCTAGAGTCATCGCCAGAAAAGGGGATGCTTTAATTTGGTTGTTTCTTTTATTTTTCTAATTATTTTCCTTTTTCTTATTATCTTTATTTTATTATTTTCTTTTGTCTGAACATTAGATTTAAATTATTTTATTCAATTTTTATTTCCATATTTCTTAGTTATTTTCTATTTTCTATTTTTATCCATTCTTATTTATATTTTGCAAGGATGATTGTATCTTATATAGGATAGAACGTCATCAAAATCATAATTCTGAATTTCTTTTTTTATAAATGAATGGTGAATTACAATAAATGAAACTATTATAACAATACAATGAGTTCAAAGATATAAAAAAATGCAACTACTCTATATTACAGAGGATATCAAAGAAATGCAATAAGAAGATCAAATCAAAGTGAAAAGCTTCAATAATTTAGAGTTTCCATTTCCTCTTCATGTCCATAGAGAGGAAACTTTGTGCATCTTTGGCAAAAATGCCCACTCGTATTTGGTTGATAATTCTATCAACTAGTTGATATTTCTCTTCCTTTGCGTCAGTGAATCTATGACCATTTCTTTCTTTCCAATGTTATATATGGACATAGAGAAGGCTACTGTAAAAAGGTTGGAGCTCCTTTCCTTGATTTGGTTATAACCCAATGCAATACGAACTCATAATCATAACTGCCATATTGATTAGGTAACAAGTGCATAATACGACTTCAGATAGCTTTTAAGTAATTACATTGGAAGAATAAATGGTTATGGTCTTCAAAAATCATGTTTCAAGGAACACATAATTCATCAACCTTACCATGCCATATAGTTTGGAGTCGTTTCTTAATAGCTAGCTAAGTGATGAAGGTTGCTTTGGGACTGATGGTATTGTTCCATACAAAGGAGAACCACGGAACCACCATTGAGCTATTAGAAAGGAGTCTATAGCATGATTGGTTAGAGAAAACACCATCTTAAGTAAGTTTCGATGTGATATGATCCTCCTCCGTTGTACTAGATAGTAACAGAAGGTGAGCCATAAGGGATAGAAAACCTCTAAAGTTGGCCTACCATTCACCATTTGCAATCAAAGAAGATAATTTTAGACTTAAGGGCATTTTGTTTCATAGCTTTGAAATCTAGAAAGAAAATAATAGGCATTATGAAATTCTTGTTACTTAGGGAAGTACCAAATTCCTACACTTTCTCTTCATATGTGCTTATATTATGTACAATGTTAGGGACAATTTACTGTTTTAAACATTGGGGAGAGATTTCTTAAAGTTTATTATAATCTTTGTTATTGAATTTTATTAACAAATATCCTAAATTAGTTAACATCTATTTAGAAATATTTGAAATTGCTATTAAGTATTGAATTGAATTACTATGCATAAGAATGAAAGTTATAATAAACTTCCTTTTATGTCATTTTTTAGTTATTGAGATAGTCAATTTGAATGAAAATTGCATATTATTTACACATATAAGATTTTTTTGTTTTTTAAAAGCTTTTAAGCCTAAGCAATACTCCAATATTTAACCTCGTTTATTTTTTCATGTTTTTAATCATGCATAGTTGAATAATTCTAAAACTTGCTTTTATTATGCACGTTAAGACCACATATGTTAATTTAGAAGTAATAAAGTGATAAACGTATTTAGTTTCAACAATTGTTGAGCCTATTTTCTTAATAATTACCCTACCATATTTTATCCTTTCGAGCCTTGGCAATTTCCATTGATTATAACCCTATTGTTAACCTTTATCTTATCTTTCTTAAAGACTTTTTATTAAGGTACATAGAGAAATCTTCATGGTGCTTACTGATTTGTCTTTGTATTTTAAAAGTAAGAGCAAGTTGTGAGTAAAACACAAGCTGAACATTCTTAACCTTTTACATCTACTATGATACTTGAAGTTAGGGTCTATTGAGATGCTATGTTTCCCCAGCCTAGCTAAAGCATTCATGCAAAAGATAAATTGATATGGGGATAGGGGGCCATTATTTAAGTCCCTTATTCCCCTTAAAGATGTGTGAAGACTCCTTATTTACTAGAACACTAAAGGAAATTAAGGTTATACAATTAGTAACCCTATTGCTAAATCTAGAAGAGAATCTAAATAGCTCCATCAATTGATTAACGAAGTCAAAACTTATAGATTTAAAATATTTTTGGAAATCCACCTTGATGACATAGTTTTTAAGGGTTTTTTTTCCTTAATACCCCTTGAATAGCTTATGTGTAAATAGTACCTTATCTCATACATAGCCTTTTAACTTGTATTCTTGAATGATTTTTCATAGGAAATTGATATAGGAGATTGCCATATATTCCTTAAGTGATGCAGGGTTAGGGCCCTCAAGAATTAACTATATAAAGATCTTATTAATTTCTGCTTTCCACTTTCAAAAAACTCAATAATTAGTTATGTGATTAAGTTCTCATATAGGGCCAAGCATTTTGTTAGAAAAACTTATTCAAACCATTAGGGCCCAAAGCTTTTGTTGCATTAATCTCAAATACAACTTTTTCCACATATTGTGCATTCAAGGGGCCCTTTAGCATTTATACCTCCTCAACTATAATCTAAATTGTAATGAAGGAATTCAAAATAAAAGATGAATAGCTATTATAAGATGGCATTCCTAAAATGCAGTTGAATAATTTAAAGGCTTTATCCTTAAGATCGTCTTGCAATTTAACAATTCTTCCATCATAAGTGATCAATGAACAAAATTTGTTTGTAGACCTTCTTTCCAAAATGGAGTTACGGAAGAATTTTATACTTTCCCCTATTTAATTTAATGACTCCTCTTTATTTTAGTAAAGAATTATGGAAATTTAAGGCACACACACACACACACACACACACACACACACACACACACACACACACACATATATATATGGCTTGCTTTTCTTTCTTTAGCAAAAATGGGTTACCTTGCTATTAGTTAAAAAGCTCTTGAATCTTTTCCAGGTGTTCTTTAGCTTTAACAACTTTCAATTTAGAGTTAAGTGATCTCTTACCATTGAGTTTCTTTAGCTCCAATTTTAGTTTCCCCATTTTTAATACAAATGAATTCCTTATATCTTTGAACAATATGGTTCGATCTTATTTAGTTGCTTCTTTAAAGACCTATGCATCCATTAAAAAATTATTAAAGAGAAAAGTTTGTTGTCTCTTACTCTTTTTCAAAAGGAACTTGATGCAAATAAGGGAATGGTCTAAGAGTAAGGGGTTTATGAAATAAGCATTACTACCAAAGGATTTCTTGAGCCAGTCTTAATTCACCATTGTTCAATACATCCATCCATCTTAAAGGATGTTACTTGAATTTTTCCACCTAATCTATCAGGTCGTTTGTATGATTTTTCTAGTAAATGTTGCCCTTGGCTTCGAATCTATAAAGAACATTGTTAAAATCTCCTATGATAATCTATAGTTCCTAAATTAAGGGCATCCATTCTAGTTGGTCTCTCCTATAGTAAGTTGCTCTAAAGGGAGATATTTGAGACATAAACAAGGGAGACAAGGAAGCTATCATCTACTTGTAAAAAGGATACTAGGAGGTGAAATAGCTAATCATTGGCTTCTTGAAAATTAACCTTAACCTCTTAGCATTAAAAGCTATTATTACTCTACCATTTTGATGGTGCAATTAGTAAGAAATAAAAGACCACTGTTTTCCCATACAGTTCAGTTTTTAGATTTTTTCCTTGCTTAACTAAATCTTCAAGTTCCTTATAAATACTGGTTTGATATCAAGAACAAAATGTCTAAATGTTTGTAGTATCCTAAGGCAATTTAGCCCCCTAATGTTCTATTCCATTATTGACATTGGTTTTAGAGATTGGATCCTTTAGGTCTTTTCTTTTTACTTGACCTGCTCTTATTTTCAATACTAAAGTCTCTAGGGCTATTTTCCTCTTTCTCTTGAGTTTTTATAGGGGTTAGGGCATTATCCTATATTTTTAAAGAAGCAAGTTATCTATCTTGGTTCTTTTGGTCTACTATATTAGTCACACTAGTTTCTTTATCCCTACTCCTAATCATATTTTTATTGCCCTATTTTTTTTGAAAATCTTTAGAAGAGACCTAAAATAGACTCCTAGCTTCTATTTATTTCATTTTTCAAATCATCTATAGTCCATTAATTTGAGTATCAGTTTCTTGAGACCTCACTTTTAAGTCTTTACTTTTTTACTCATTCTTGGGAGTTTTGTCACCTTTCTTAGCCTTGAATTCTCCACTCATCTTACTTAATGTTTCCCTGGTCTAATCATTCAATTCCACAAGTTGATAATAGTCCCTAGTTGGAAATAGCATGTTGGTTGATGATTTAGTTTTAACTGTAAGACACATAAGTATAAGTCAATCCTACGAGGACTAGAATTACTATTACTTAGCATCTCTCTATTATCTAGTCTAAAAAATTATGATGCATATGATTAATCAAATTCAAAATTAAAATAATAAACTAAAATAACTCAACACAATTAACTAACTAGAAAAAAGATTAACCTAGTAAAAAATCAAAGAAGACATTGGCACTTGGAATTCGAATCTCCCCTAAGACTTCTTATACAATCATGATTTGATTAGTCAATTTAATCTATAGTTCATTGGACCATGAAAATTTCTCAATGCTGTTAATATCTTTATTAAAATAATTAAAATCTAATCCTAAGTTGATTAATTGAAATATCTTTCTAATTGAAACCCCTAGAATTATATTAATTGATTTATTAATTTCACTATTAGGTTTGACCCTAATTCGAAAGATTTATGTCTACATATCTCTAGGATTGCATGCAACTCCTTTCAACTATGCTAAATCTATTCATGCAAAGGATTTCTCAATCTTAATTGCATAAAGTAACACATGAATCAACATGCTAGCAATATTAATTCAAGAATAATTAAAAACATATCATCGAACCTCAATGGAATTAAAGAATGAATAAAATAAAGTAAAATCATTATAAGTTCTATCCTAAGGTTCACCTAATATAAGTACTAGCAAGGGTTTAGTTCTTAATCATAGAATACATAACATCAAAACTAAATGAAAACTATAAAAATCAAAAGAAATATGATGAAATCCCTTTTAATCTTCATGAATTCCACTTCAAATTGATTAAAATTCACTTTGAATGTGTTTCCTTATTTTTGTTCTTCATTCTTTATGACGTCCTAGGTTTTCAATTTGTATTTCACGAGCCTTTCTTTTGCTTTTCTCTCAATTTTGTCTTTTATACTTCAAAAAATAAGGTTCTGGGTGGTACACGGGCATCAACACAAGTGTACTGGTGGCCATGATAATTATCAATCGCAAAACTCTCAAATCCAAATAAAAAATGCAAGAGTATCCAAAGACACTATAATTCTTTAGAATGGTTTAACACCAATATAAGTGAGTTAGTGACCTGTTGATTTTTAGCTTTTTTCATAACTTGGTCAAAATAACTCCAAAGCACCCCTAAACTTATCCCAGTTTGTTCCTTTTGCTCGAGATAAGGGGATTACAGCCTAAAAATATAATATGAACAAATTAAATACCAAAAACAATAAAAAATCAAATAAAATAAGCAAAATGCACTAAATATATGAATAAAAAATCATTAAATGAGCACTTATCACTTGTTGCTCTTCATGCTTTACCTTGTTGTTTTAAGGTTAGCTTGTTATTTTAATATGATACCATAATTATTTCCTTAAATAGTGACTTATTTTCACCCAGTCTCATTAATGATAAGATTTTAAAAAGGTCACTCTTTATGTCAACACTAACATACAAGCTAGCAAACCAAATCCTTTTTTTTCTTATGTTTTCATTCATACATAAAGGCTTGCCTATATAGCTTGCTAGTATGCTTATCCCTTTTATAGACCAATATTATAGGGGTACATTATGAAAGTTAATCCATATAAGAACATTATTCTGTCTCACCTTTTGTAGGTTGATTCCTAGCCTCCATGTTTGCAAAAAAATAGATATGGTTATAAAGTGTCATGGCCCATCTTGTACTATCCTTTTTGCTTTAGATTTTGAAGTGAACTTGAATAAATTGAGGTTGTCTTCTGAAAGGAGCACCTCAATTAATCATCTTTCCTTTTAAGCCCTTTAAGCCAAACCATTTATATAAGGAAAAGGTGGGTGTTTGCCTATGAAAAAACTAATCAAAGTAACATTTCAAGTCTTGGCTTCAAATTTAAGGACCTCAATATTTAGAGAGAATTTGTGCATCCATTAGTGCAATTAGGAGTTAAATATTCAAAATTATAGTCTATATTATCTCCCACCACCTATTTCCAAGTAGGTCGGGTAATTTAAAAGGGTTGATTTTTCGACTTTTGCTAAGTAGTTACTAGGGCTGAAAAGGAGGATGGAAAGGAGAAATCATTCACCAGAATTTGTCCTAAATGCTGAGAGTTGTCAGACATAGCTAAGAAAAGAAAAAGTTATGGTTTATACAAGAGGATTTTAAATAATATTTGCTTTAAATAGAAATAATGTGTGAACTCTAAAGAGTTAATTTCCCTTTTGCCCCTTCACTACTAAAGAAGGTTGTAAAATTAGGGAGGAGCCAAAACTCTCCAAATTAGGACTAAGGATCTAGCAAGGAGAAGATATTAAAGGGAGAGTTAATAGGGGAGTAAGAAATAAGCAAGAAACTACGGGACAAAGGAAGGCAAAGGATGACAAAGAGGAAAAATATGTTAAAAGAGGAGTGGGAAAAGGGATCAAAGGAGAAGTGCTAAGCAAGCAGATGAAGCAAGAAGTAGATGAAGAATGGAAAAATTGTAAGCAGATTGCAAGACCAGAAGCAAGAGAGAAGGAGAAGAGGAAGAATGCGATTCCTAAGAGAAGTAGAAGCTTTCTAATTAAGGAAAGGTTATTTTTAATTATATTATAGTTTTCTATTTAGATTACAACATGTTACTTATAAAATTTTGAAAAAGAAGGTTTTTTAAATTATAATATTGAGAATAGTAACTTATTAAAAATTATTTTCAACGAAATTCATTAAAGGAGTCAAGATAATTAGAAATAGTTTTAAATTAAAATTGAAAATTTCCAAATTAAATTGAATTTCTATTTGGAATAGGATTTTTATTTTTTTAGGAATCAAAAGTTTAATTTAAGTTAATTATCCAAAGATTTGGAAATATTGTTTTAGATTATGGTGACTATATGGATAATTAGGACCAAATAATGTTTCATGATTATAATTTGATTATATTTGCATGGGGAACTGCATGTTTAAATTGTATGACATTTTACACATAATATTTGTTTAATGAGACCATCAAAAATAGAATCCCTCGATAAATATTAAGAAAATATTATGTACTTGTGTCCTTCCATTACTATATGAATAAACTAGAGTTTTGTTTCTTATTAGGTTTATTAAGCAAACTTAAGGTTGCTTTAACCTTATTCTTATAATAATAGCTTTAACCTTATTCTTATAATAATAGGTCATACTTAACTAAATTTTTATGATTTGGATTAGAATACTTATGATCATATGAATTTAGAAGCAAGGTCATGAATAATATATAAGAAATCTTTTCAAAAGAGTTGTCACCTAAAGAATCTATAAGTCATATGAGATGTGATTAATAAAGTTGTCACCTAATGGTTTGAGCAAACTCAATATAAACTAAATTTCAATGGGATCATAGCCCTCTAGAGAGTTTAGAGTAATCTTTTTATAATAGTAGCAAGAGCTATTATTAATAATAAAATAGTGGCAATATCCAATATATAATTGGAATCCTAATCTTATTTAGTTTTCATGATATACAATCTAACGCTTGTTATCTTAACTTTTATTTTATTTTGATTAGAAATGACCTTTTTTATTATTATTGATACTAAGAATTAGTAAACCAAATTTCTTCAATGCATGTTAGGTTTGAGAAGAGTTCTTAAAAGGATAAAAAGAAAGTTGTATGTCTATTATACAATATTATTATTCCTTATTGAGGATTTGATGACAAAGTTTTACAGATATGTTGATATCATATAAATGAAAAAATGTAATGAAATTTTGAGTTGATTAAGGTCTTATAAACTTTAATAGCAATATGAAAGATGGATGCCAACACTGTGATACCATAATACAAATAGTTGTAACACCCCACTCCCGCATGACCCGAACCCAACATCGATGGTGATATCCGAATCTGTGTCCTGCGAGGGTGGCGTGCTACATCACTCAGTCTAAACTCAGTATAAATTTTTTTTTGAAACATACACATACATTATGTATTATGCGGAAAACAATTACATAAACAATCATCGGTAAATTCAATGACCACAGGGTCCTTATTATAAATACACTTTATTTTAGTCCGTTGACTTTACAAAACGATTGTATAAAACTTTAAAAAAAATACAATTTTATGAGACACTAATACAGACGCGAACTGATCCCGACTTCTTCTCGCATTATACGCCCGTTTCCTAACGGGGTATTCTTCTGAGTCCTGAAAAATAATTGCAAATTTTGGGTGAGTTTTGCGAACTCAGTGAGTTAACCA
>JANIJH010035418.1:0-19311 GCA_024520975.1 Erythroxylum areolatum | reverse complement strand
GCAAGCATTGAAGAACAATAGGGCCGTGAAAAGATGTTGATGATAGAGTTGAAAACAACAATAGGAAAAAGTAAAAGAGACTAAAAAAAGAGATGTCAATGAAAAAGTAAGAAATCTTCATCTTATAGTAGACTTCCAACTTATGAATATGTTTATATAAAAATCTTCAAGAAAAAGTTGCATCAAAGAAGAGGAAATTGTTTTATTTGTTAAGCTAATATTAATGTTGGTGTACCTATTGTTACTAATTTTAAGGTGTGTATATTATACTACTTAAAATTAATTCAATTTTGGTATAATTATTTTACAAGTCTTAACAGCAATGTCATTCAAAATGTTAGGTTTGTATTAACGTTAAATAACATCCTTTTATGTTTTAACCCTTAGAATCATGCAAGTAACAATGTGGATGATTAAGCAAATTAAAAGAAAGTAATTTCTATATTAGCTTACAGTATTATGATTCTTTACGTATATTTAATGTATATACCTAGCATTTCATTAGCAATTTATCAATTTTATTACTTGAGATGCGGTTCATAGAGTTCATCTTGTCACTTATGTAATGGATTCACTGTTTGTATTAAGTAATCTTAGCATCTTTAGTTATGAAAAGAAGAGTAATAAATGTTATAATGGAATTGAATTTATGTTGTAATGTTATTAGCCAGATATAAAACCAAATGTTATAGGGAAACATATATAAAATCTTTATACACTATTAATTTCTTGTATATTGTTTCAAAGTATGCAAAAAATATTGGTAAGGATTTGGATGTTGGCTTTGATGTGTGTACAAAGACTTAAATATATGTAATTTCTTTAATTTTTTATTACCTAAAAATATTGTATCTTAGGAAATAATAATTTCACTAATGATTTGGAGTTGATTATTCTTCTAATTATAGTTTTTGGTCCTTGTACTTTATAATGACCATTGGTGATATTGCTGTGTTTCATTAAAAGTAGGAAATATTATGATATTAGACTCAAATCATGATCATGACATTAACTAGAACTTGAGTGGAGCATTAGTGGCTTATAAATTGAGATTTGTAATATTTGTGATAAGATAAGATCCCATTGCATTTTCTTATAACATTAAGAAAACTTATTTTAAGGCTACAGGAACTTGTTTTATTGTAGGTGAAAGTGTCACTCGGTTTGCAATGCGATGTTATAGTTTTTTAATCTATATTTCCTATCTTATGGAGGAGAATTTTTGAGACAAGAGAATAAGTAATAATAATAATATTTTGTAAATATCAATTTGAATGCATTGTTACATTTTTCAATTACACATTATAATTGTGCTAACTTAAAAGGAATGAATAATATTTTGACTAATTCAGCTGTTTTTTTTTACAAAATAATAACTATGGGATTACCTATGTTGTGCCTTAAATTTTTTGTATAAAATTGGGTACTTGAATAAGAAATTATGGTAGATTGATTTGTGTATGTTGTATGTATATTTAACATAAAATATATTGTTATTTATACATATAACTTGTAATGGAAGCAATCAATGAGATCTGAAAGCACCTATACAACTGAGTGATGTCAAATGATTATAGCTTCTTATGTCATCTATACCTTCCTCTTGTAACTAAACTACATATAAAAGCATGCATATGCAAAACTATTCAATGATTTTTTGTAATTTAATTATTATGATGTATATTATCTTTTGACATATAATATAAAGATTATTAGGTTATAATCCTATTTTATAATTTGAATTTAACTATGTATTTGTAAGGTTGTTGCCTAATTCATATGATTATCCTAACTTTGGGTGGTTTATTATATAGTGGTCACTATTAAATAAATGGAAAAGGATTATGGTTAAGAAAAAGATGTAATATTATGATCCATTTCAATTAATATAAATTTTTCAATATAATATTGTAAATAATAAATAATCCTTTAGTCAATTGTTTGTAATCCACAACTATATACTCCAAATACCACAAATTTGTAATAATATAATATCACCTTTAAAAATATAAATCAATACTCTTTAAGAAAAAATATCAACGCTATATGTAAAAATTGCACAATATATTTTGCTTCGATCACTTATTCGTTACAAAAAGGGATAGGGGAGCTGAAAGAAAATTGTCATAAATGACATATTACAATGTTTTGTTTTGGTGGCTAAACGTAATTAGCTTCATTAGCTCAGGCATAGGTAATAATGTTTAGCAACGATTTGTTTTTGGTAGCAGAATATGTTTAGCTATGTTTTTTAGAACGTAGCTAAAGGTTATTGGAGAAATTTTGTGGAACGTAGCTAAGAATTTTTGGTGACGATTTTGTAATTGTAGCTAAAAAGTTTTATTGACGAATTTTTTTCTATTACACTTTCTTATTTATCATTTAATTATAATTATTGATAACATTTTTAATTTATCTTATTGATTTTAACATTGTTTGAATTATAATTAAGTAACATTGTTTAAATTATTGTTGGTAACATTGTTTCAATTATAATTAAGTAAAGTAAAATAAAAATAAAAATAATGTAAAATTAGATGCATTTTGTATCAAATAAAATGTAATTAAATATTAATTACAAAAGTTAAGAAAAAATATACGTACAAACTAAGACTCCTCATCGTCCCTATTACTTACATACTTTGACCCATGTATTTATTTGACCATTTTTTTAAGCTTGGTCAACTCTCTTTCAGTACGGTCTAATTTTTATTTATTACATTGTAAATTTTCTTTAGTACACTCTAACTTTTCTTCTATACGATTTAACTTCTCTTCATTACATTGTAACTGAGCCTTAAGGAATTAATTTTCCTCTTGAAATGTCGTTACATATGCTAGTCATGATAATGATGAACCGATTGGCTTAGGGCCATACCTAAGACCTTTGATGTACCCTGATATTATACCAAGGACGTTGTTGCAAATGTCATCCATATTAGGTTCATTTCCATTAGACAACGATCTCTACAACTCATGGATCTTAGCCTAAAATAAAGCATAATCGAGATTTAATTCAAATATTATTAGTTAGTATTATATAAATAAATAAACTTAATAATTAAAATTTTATACTTACGTAATTATTCTGCACTTCTTCAAACGTTCAGCCTTCATCTTCCTTATAGTGTGTCAATTTGTAGAGTGTGAAAGGATCACATTCTTGTCCATGTAGTTGATTCTGACTTTGTTATATGAATTAAAAAAATTGAAACATAATAAAATATATTGTATTTACTAATATAATAATAACTTCTAAACAAAAAACTTACAAATCCTTATCATACAATAACAAATGATTTGAGCTAGTATTGAGAGGAGTTTTCATTTTTCTCAATTAACCTTGGCTTTCTCACTCTTTTCCTAAATAAAGAAAAGAAATAATCATTAAATTGTGTAACAAAATTAATGGAAGCAAATGCGAAGAGAAAGAAGACAAATCTTTACTTGGCAGAGACCCAATAATCACACATTTCACTCCAATTTTCTGGAGTCACCCATTCAGGAACATGTCTCCTTGCCTCCTCATATAAAGGAAAAGACTTATAGTATTTATGGAGTCGATAACGATGATTCTTCATCCTTTGTTTCACCAGTGAACTCATACAGCTTGAAACTTCAGGCTTATTGATATCAACGATATTGAGCTTCATTTATGAACAACACATATAAGTTAAATTAATCTTTAAATAAGTAAAATAAAATGGCATATAATTAAATAAATTGAAAAATTATCGAAACTTTGTCCAAAGCATTCTGTAGCAAGTTGTCTTCCTTCAACTGTTTGGCATGATGAAGGCAAGGCAATTCATTCCTGACATCAACTCCTAACTCACTGGATAATTTTGCTAATTGGATATTGTCAATAAGATGACATTACCTAGGGTCAATATGTATAGACAACTTACTGTTCATTACAACATTCATGCGTTGCAACTTATAACCTTTAGTGATACTTCTACCCCTTTTTCTTATGTTAGTATTAGAACCTGACAACAAAAGAATAATGATAAGAAAAAACACTTTAAACACGTAAATATATATTAGCATAAGTCTTATAGGTGGTTATGATTAACAGATCTTAAGATCCCTCAGCATTAGTTGAGGTAGATAGAGGTTATTGCTAACTGGCTACATTGGCGGATGTACTCGGTGGTTGTTATTTGATAGGATCATATTGATTTGGTTATTATAGGGGAGGAACTTCTTTGGTAGTTGCCACCTTCTTTCTCTTGTTTCTACAATGTGCCATTATATTAACTTCTATAAATGAAATATGAACATTACGCATAATCTTTACTCAAACATCATCATTTCACATTAATATAAGTTAAACATTAACATTTCACTTAAATATAAGTTAAACATCAATGTTATGCAAAAAACATAAGTCAAACATAAACATTTCGCATAAACATAACTCAAACACTAACATTCCGCTGAAACATAACATAAACACAGACCAACATTCTGTATAACAAAACTCAACCACACATCAACATTTTGCATAACATAACTCCAAAACATTCTGTAAGAACATAACTCAAACACACACCAACATTCTGTATAACATAAAACACACACCAACATTCTGAATAACATAACTCAAATACCAATGAAAATTCTGCATAACATAACTCAACGTCATCACACCACAAAAACATAACTTAAGCACACACCACCATTTTTCATAATATAAAACATACATCAACATTCCGTATAATATAACTCAAACACCAACATTTCGTACACATAAGATAAACACTAACAATCCAATTAATCATAACTAAAAGAACAATATTTACATACATATAAACTTAAGTAAAACATCAACAATATGCATCAACATAAGTGAAATATCAACAATAAGGATTAACATAACCCAAACATCAATATAACATTTCAAACAATATATTAACCTTCAATCATTATGATTAAAAATTTGAAAACCATCTTCACTAATTACATATCATTAGACTCTTTAACACTAATATATTTGACCAAAGTATTAACATTGTCATTTAATTCATCATGAATATAGTCTTTATCTCTTTGTACAATAAGATTGGCTTATACTTTATCTAGTTGTACTATATTAGGATCAACATCTCTCCTATGAAATGATGATATATCTGCATCTTCTATTTGAAAAACCTTCCAATTGCTAACTCATACATTATCTTTAAGGTAGAAAACTTACTTCACTTGACTTGCAAGGACAAAAGGCTCAGTATCATCCCATGACTTACTAACATTGATGCTAGTTTTATTCTTATTCACTTTCATGTCAATAAGATTAAGCTAATTTCACTTAAATAGAACAAATTTCTTATCCTTGATATAGTGCAACTTTATTATTACAAAGATGACACTGCATAATTCAATAAAATCATCATCATGACATCCTTCAACAATAACCCCACAATTTTGGCTTCTAATTCGACTATCTCAATCTTGTATATGAAATCTCACCCTATTAACAATCAAACTTGTACATTTTTCCACAAATATGAGGCCCATATGCCAAACAATATAATGTTATTATTCCCTTTTGCATGTTACAGTTATGTAATCGTATCATCTGTATATCAAAAGGAAATTATAAGTTAATGTGACATATAAATTGTCATAGGTTCATAATATATAATCAATATATAACTTACTTGATTCCTAAACCATGATAGAAACTTAAGCTTATGTCTTTCTTCAACATTAATAATTCCTTTGCTTCGAATTGACTCTTTCTGCTCTATATTTAAAAAAGTAAATAGAGATAATGAAATGAGATTCAATCACAAAATTATAATATGAAGTATGAATCAAAAGTAATATACATACTATATATATATATATATATATATATATATATATATATCGACTTCCTCGCAGTTGTTCAAAATATAAGAATGGGCAATTTCAAGTTCGTCTTTAATAACTCCATATATTTACTCACACCAAATGACCTTACTTTTTGGGAGAAATTTGACAAGCCACCATCTTGATCAAAATCAAAGTTATGTTCTGGTCTATTAAATCTTATCTCCACGTCATTTAAGTACATCGAACAAAATGTCAAGGTTTCATTTGCTATATAAGCCTCTATAATAGACCCTTCAAGTCAAGCTCTATTATGTACATAATGCTTAAAAGAGCATAAAAACCTTAACAAAATATAAAATATTAACAATTATTACTAATAAATAACTTTTAAAAAATTAAAAGTAAATATGAATTACCTTTCAATCGGGAACATCCATCAAAATTGAACTAGTCTACAGAGTTTTGCTTCATATGGTAAGTGAACTGCCAAATGAACCATAAAATCAAAAAATGATAGGGGGAATACTAGGTCAAGCATATATAGAATCTAAGCTATGTCTTTTTCCATTGTGTCAAGCTCTTTAACTTTAAGTGTCTTACAACATAATTGCTTAACAACTCACCCAATTGACCCAAAGTTATAGACACATCCTTTGGTAAACATAGGAAGTAGTTGTTGCAAAAGTGTATAACAATCATGGCTTTTCAACCCTAATATTTTTCTTTTCAACCCTGAGATTTTTCCCTTTTTAACATTCACATAACAACCTATATTTGATGCATATCCAAATGAAAACTTGACTAATTTAAGAAATTGACAGAAAGATTGCTTCTCCCTTTTTGACATGTTGTAACAAGCAGGGGGAATAATGTATGATCCATCATTTCTTATTTTCAAATGCAAATCTTTTTTTATATTCATGTCTTCTAAGTCAAGTCTAACCTTAATTGTGTCTTTCAATTTCTGATTAAATCCCATCACAATTCCTAAAATATTCTCACAAATATTTGTCTTAATATGCATAACATCAACATTATACCTTAATAGTAATTCCTTCCAATATGGCAAATTGAAATATATGTTTTTTTAATTCCAATTGAGGTCAACGTCATTTTTTTTGTTTTTCTATTACTTTGGTGTTTTCTAGGTGTAATGTCACCTAAATGTGATAGCTAGTAAACAACATCATCACCAGACAACTGCAAAGGAGCTTCACCTAATTATATTTTGTCATTAAACAATTTGCTTATTCACCATCTATGCCCATGTTCTAAGTAACGACAATGACCCGCATAACATATTTTACTTCATAACCTTATTAAATAAGTGTTAAGGTTACACATAGGATAAGCCATACACCCTTTAGTGCTCCACCCAGACAAATTCCTATAAGCTAGGAAATCATTTATAGTCCACAAAATAGTAGCATGCATTATAAATGTTTCACCTTGAACAACATCAAAAGTTTATAATCCAACCTCCCATAAATCGTTTAAGTCATCAATTAATGATTTGCATGTATACATCGATATCCTTACCAATAGTAGTAGGTCCTAGAATAAGCAAAGAAAATAACATAAAAGCTCCTTCATACACTTCCATGGAGGTAAATTGTATAGCACTAAAATTACCAGCCACATACTGTATGAAGTAATCATATTACCAAAAGAATTAAATCCATCCGAGGCTAATCCAAGTCGAACATTACAACAATCCTGTGCAAATCATGGAAACTTTCTATCAAATTCTTTCCATGTCATTAAGTTTGCTGGATGACTCATAATGTTATCATCAATGCGTTTATCTTTATGCCACCTCATATCTATGGTTATTTTTGTTGACATAAAAAGCCTTTATAGTCGTGGTTTAATAGGAAAGTATCGTAAGATTTTATTCAGTATCTTTTTCCCCATCAACCATTGGCCACCTTAATGTACCAAAAATCAGACACTCCTCAAAATCTTTACTGTCCTTCCAAAATAGAGCATAATCATGCTTATAAGCATGTATTGATATATATCCTAATCCAAGGTCCATTAACAATTTCTTTGCATCATATTAAGATTTAGGCAATTTGTGTTCCACAGGTAATGCATCATTGAGCAAATCAATTAACATGTCAAAAGGCTTATTACTCCATTTATTATAGATCTTCATATGCAACAACTTCACAATAAAAGATAGTTGTGAGAAATTTGAGCACCCTAGATATAATTCTTCCTAAGCAACTTTCAATAACTTCCCAAAATTATCTTCTATAATACTACCAATTATGTTAGGCATACGTCTCACCAATCCCATCATCACCATCGTCATTAATAGCACATTCCTCTACATCATTATTGTTACTATCCTCATAACTTGCACCAACACTTCACCTCCAACTTGCTTGCTTATGTTTGCCATGATAAAGCCATGAAGTATAGAATTTATCTATGCCTCAGATTAATAAGTGATTATATACCACATTTTGACTTTAAAAGTCGACATTTAAGCAATCGATGCAAGGATAAAGAATACAACATTCATCACCCATTTGATCTTGCACAAATTGCATGAAACTCTTAACTCCTTTTACGTATTCAGTGGACCATTTCTGATGAGACATCCATCTTTTATCCCTCTAGCTATACAATTAACAGTTAAGAAATGAATTAACTTTTGCATTTCATTTTCAATTTACGTGACAATACAAGTTACTAGTTCTTCATTTTTCTGATTCAAGTTCATAAAAAAAAGTTCAAATACAAAGTTACACTAAGATACGTGACATTGTTTACACATGTTAATTAAGAAAGGGACTTCTCGTTGTGACTCCTAAACTCATGGAAGTTTTCACCAATAATCCTCATCGGAGCTGCATCACGGGTTTCCAACCTCTATACCTTCCCACGGGTTTATTATGCATCAAATTCATTTTCAATTTTATGTGACAATACAAGTTACCGCGTCTTCATTTTTTTTATTCAAGTTCATACAAAAAGTTCAAATACAAACTCATGTACTATTAAAGCAAAATATATGGTAGACATTAGTTAGATGACTTACCTGGATGGACGAACAACCGCAGACTACAAAGAAGAAGGACAAGGTTGGTTAATTATTGACTCTTTAGAATGCAAATGATAGCCTGTGAAAAAGAAAATTTCTTTTTTATAATAATACATTTGTTTGAAAACTACAATTTTTGGACACCTAACCGATAGCTTACCTTTAATAAAGTTTAAATGACTATATCTAAATTTTAGAATATAAAGTGGATGTATAAACAATATGGTGCTAACCTCTGAACTATATGAGTTATAAAATAACATTTTTCTTTTGCAAAGTATAATGCATGATGGAAAAACGCTTAAGTATTACCTCTTTTTTCTGTTTTACGAATTATTACAGGTTTCAATTGATTCACCACTTAGGCTAGTGAGGTTATTATGTTCTATTATAATATTTCTCTTTTTAAACATAAGTATTTTTTTAGGAGTAGTATGAGCTAATGAAGTGCAGACATTGTATTAGAATTAGGAACTAAAAGAAACTTAAATGTTTATTACTTGGATTATTTTTGCAATTTAAGGTCATATTCAAACAAAAAAAATAAAAATTGGAAAGATTTAAATTATGCAATCAACATATAAATAATATTAAAAATAAAATTATTTTTATGAATAATATATAGAAATAATGTTTTAAAGATTAGTCCATTTTCATATATTTTATAAAGTTTTATAGTTTAAATATACATAATGGTTTTGAACTTATATAACAATGTAAATTGATCTTTGACATATAGGTTATATATTATAAATATTTTATTTATATTTGATAAAATTATGATTATGCTAATAATGATGATTGAAATCATAAAAAATAAAACATAATAAAATATACATTAAATTATTTTTAAATCAATCAAATGTTATTCAAATATATATTGTGCTAAGAAACTCATTTGTCTTTCCTCCTTTTAAGTACTAAAAGTTGTTGGCCTATTAATTCCCTAAAGAATTAAGGCCACAACAATTGCTTGCTTGATCAGTGGAGATATTATTTGCAATGTTAATGGATGGGTCCTCTGCATGGTCTGTATGATGGGTACTAACACATATAAGAAAATAACCACAAAATATTTCTTTTTGTTTTATGGTTGTTACTTTATGACACTTAAGGCTTAGCTTCTCTTTTTCATCATGTATTAAAGTTGTATCGTTATGATTTATTTTAATTCAGATTATATAAAATTATTTATTTATTTTTAATGCATTAATTATAATAACACTAATAATTTCTAATCTTCTATCTATAATTCTCATAAAGAATAAAAGATTAATTAACATAAAGCAAAGTAGCTATGGTCTACTACATGGAATATCATGACTAAGAAGGAACAAATAAAAAATAAAAAAGCTCAATATAATTATAATGGAAAATACTTTCTACTTAAGCTACAAGTGGTACTTTTCACTTACTTCATTACCTAAAAAAATGTTCAATGAAAAAACACAACTATGTAATATAGTATATGACTAGAACATCCATCAAAACAAGGATTCTTAAGTGTCCTAATGCCTGTGAGTTTATTGAGACTTAGACAAAAATAGGAGTTTATATATGTAAGTAATGCCTATGGGTTTATTGATACATCCAACACTATTTTATACGAGCACAAAGACCATCTATTAGATGCATTTTACAAGTCTACAATGCATACGTGGATAGGTAACTCACTGAGTCTTAAAGCAGAACAAAGCCACCATTAAGGACTTTCATTGAACACCTTATAGGCAACTAAAATGTCATCTGAAACTAACAAAAAAATTCTCTCTTTCCCCTTTCTTCACCAACATTAACACATATTGACAAACATTCATCCATTATCAATCCCAATACATGCAAACAACTCAACAACAAAGTTAAAAATCGATGATGAACATAGCATGTATTTAGACCCAATGAAAGAAGAAAAAAATACATCCATCAAACTACTTACCAGGTGGAGTACAGCTGCAGGAAGACAATGGAGGACAAAAACTCGTAGATAAGAAAGAAGATGATGAATGGGTGAAGATACTACAAACGGAAGAAAAATCGCGCCCTAGAGAGAGGGCTCAAAGAATTTTTGAGGCGGGTAGGGGAGGAGTTCGGATCTGTTTAATACAACAAACACTAGGACGATGTCATTTTTCGTACCACAAACAATGTCGTCTCAATTTAAATTTTTTTTGCATCTGCAATATTTGATGACGAAAACACAATTTGTCGCTAAATGCCTAACATTTACCTACCAATTTCAAAAATTATCACCAATATTATACCTTTTTCATTCATTTTTTTAATTTTGCTAAATTCTTCTAAGATATCATACCATAAAAACAATTTTTTGAGACCACATAAAGTTATGAAATCATCATATATATTAAAAAGATTAATAAAAAGTATATATTATAATCAAGTCTGTTTCACTAAATTTGTTTAACAGTTATGCAATCAACAACATTAAAATCATGTAGTAATTTTTGAAATGACATTGTTGTTAAAGTCATTTTCAATAATATTAAATTTTATTTTTAAAATTTTATATTAATATCTAATATTGATTTTCATTTTTTAATATATTGAAAATTATTTTCATTAAATTGCTATTATTATTATTATTATTATTATTATTATTATTATTATTATTATTATTATTATTATTATTATTATTATCATTATTATTATCATATATCGTAATTAACTTAATGTATTATCAATGTATACATATTAATCGTAACTATTATAATGATTTATGAAATATTACATTATATATAAATTTTTTCCCATATCTTACTTATGTAATATATATATATATATATAACTCTATGTGTAATAATAATTATCTAATTATTATATAAAAATTTTGTACTATAACATATAAATTATATATTATATATAATAATGTTAGGCAAATGTGACAACAAATATGGAAATGCCCCTATTTGGCAACGTTTTTTAATCCTCACAAAATTGTACTACATTTCTTCCGACAAAATTAAAAAGACATTGTTTACTTTAACAACAAATGACATCATTTTTTATTAGTTATTAACACAAAATCAAATGGTAATTAGATCATGAATGTAGAGAAATGTTGGTGGCTAACATGAAAACAAACCTCTTTCATTTTTGTGTTAGCCATCAACATTCCTCTATGTTCACGATCCAATTACCATTGTCCCCTCTATTTTGCTTGTCTCGTGTGTTATTGTCATTACTGTCGAAGAAGCTTCCTCACTTGTGTTCATATTGTTCTTCTTTTCTATTTTCAAACCCTCCTTCTTGTGTTCTGTTTTACTAATACATTTAGGTGTTTATTGTGACTTTTTTTCTACTTATGGTGTATGGGTTATGTTTGTGTTTGTGTTTGAAAGATGATTTAGTGTCTTTCTTTGTTAGCTGTATATGGGTTGACTTTTTTTTACAACCTTTAATACTTCTTTTAGGAAAGCCTACTTACTATTTGATGAAAGGTATGTGAGAGTATTTAACTCTTTTTGTTGTTAGGGGAAAATAGTCTTTTTCAGTATAAACCACTTGTTCAAATTAAAATTTTCACATTTTTCTAATAATAGTAATATAAACTTATATAGAAAATAATATATTTATGTACAAAAGGAACATGATCATGTGTATTCAACCTTAAATTCTAAAATTTATATATGGTATAAAGGGTAAGTTATTTTGATTTTAATAAGGGTAACTTTCATCTCATTAGGTAGATTGAAGATGTATAACTACTAAACCGTAGTACTCACTTATCATCGAGAATTTAATTGAACATAATAATTAACTTTTCAAATTATAAATCTTAACATAATTCTTAAGGAATGTTGATGTGGCGACTAGTTTTTGATGGTAGAAATTCATTTAGTTAGGAGGAATGTGGTAAAATTGTCCCTAATGAAGAAAAAATCAATGCAGAACAAATCCCCTCTTCATACACTAATAATTGTTTGCCTTCTATGGCTGATCTTCTTCTTTAAGGTTTTTAGTATCATCTGAACTACCTCACTTTCTTTATTATGTAGATCTCATTTCCTATTATGAAGCTATTATATATATGAACATTTGATTGTATATACTATATGTTGTGTTAACCTTCCTTGAATCTTCAAGGGAACATAGATGGAAATGGAGGCGGTGGTGATGTCATGATGGTCTATAAAGGATTAAAGAAATTGGTTTTTTTGGAAAATTCATCGATTCCAATGACTATGTCTAGTCAATCATGTATGCATGTGTTCCAATTTAGGTTCGTTATACAGTTTCACTAAACTAGTTTTCTAAGTTTTATATTGATTATGTCTTAGGTTAAATGCATTGTACTGGCAGTTCATTTGATTTAGTGACCCATACTGCATATGGGGATTCATCTACTATATCCTCTAGAAGTTTAGCTATAGCTAAGAAGTTATTGGAGAGGGAAGATCTTTCACTATTTCAATTGGTGTCTTCTAATATGCAAGGACCCTTATTGGGAATCCAGGCATAAGGAACTCATTTACCTTTACCGACTCTCGTATCACTTAGAATCCAAAAAAATAATTATTTCATGTCCTTATCGATGGAATTAGCTTGAAACTTTATTTATTGTTCTACTTGTAAGAATTTTTAAAACAACCTATCCAATACTCAAGGGTAAGGCTGCGTACTATTGGATCTCTCCAAATCTCGTGTATTAGTGGGATTCATATTAGGTGTTGTTGTTGTTATTGTTGTTATTGTATGTCTGTGAGAATAGTTAGACTTTTAATTAAAATCATATGTTACTTACCATATATCATTATACTAGATTGCTACCATTTCTAAAATTTTTGTAAATAATTATTTTACTATTAATAAATATTAATGATTAAGAATATTTGTTAACTTAAATTTATGATATTTTTATCTTATTAAAATTAAAATTTTAGGTTTGATTATCTTTTCATGTCCAAAATATATTTACTTTTCGTATTTTAAATAACTACTATGCATTTTTCAAAAATATGTTTTAAACATTAAAAACAACTTGACCAAAAGATAACTTAACTAGGATTATATAAATGTTAATTATAATTAACCTTAACTAAGATTATTAAGTACATTTAGCATTAACAAACTATCATTCAAATATTATTAATTTTAATAATACTATCTCATACAAAAAATTCATCAAAATTTTCTTAACAAATTATGAAAAATATTTAAAATCAACCTTTTATGACGACTTACACAATCGTCGTCAAATGTTAGCACAACTACAACAAATTTCAGAAATATTCGCTATAAGTGTCACCTTCTGTGACACTTTGTAACAATCATTGCCAAAAATATTGTTTATCAGAACTTTGCATGATGGTTTTTGTAATCATCGCTAAATGACATATTATTAGTGACCAAAGTCCCTTTCTGTCACTATTTGTTGACGTCATTTGTGCCAAATGATATCATAATGGCCATGAATCGTAAAACTTGATGCAAAATGTCACATTTTGTAAAACTTTTCAAGAATCGTTGCCTAATATATTATTTGTACGAACTATGTGCGATGATTGTCGTATCGTCGCAAAAAAACTAATTATTAACGAGAAAGAACTTTTTCAGTCACTATTTGTTGGCCCCGTTTAAAATGCTTCGTGTTAATCAATACCAAATATATTGGTCTTACACCACAACTTGCAACAAAAATTCGTTACTGTCATAAAAACTTGTTGTTATTGTGATTATTATCACTAATTGTTGTAAAATAAGTTCACTTTACTGACGATTTTCTATACCATCGTCAAATCGAATACTTATGGCAACGAAGGTGTACATTGTCACCAAAAGGGTACTTTTAGTGACGATTTTGTAATCATCTCCAATTAAAACTTAGTGACGATTTTGTAATCATCTCCAACATTAACCGACAATTGTTGCTATATGCATCCACATTTCCCTCTTTTGTTGTTGTCATAGAAAACACACACATATGCACACGTATACATACACATATATATAATGGATCATTCATTAGTATAATGAAAAGAAAAAACATATTTAATATGTGAAATTATTACTGTCAATATGTATCTTCAATAATTAACCTCCTTTTTATGTTACTTCTTTTGGACTTCATACACTCAAGATTTGAACCATCTTATTCTTAGCGTACTATACAGTTTCAATAACTAGGTTCTTCAACCTAACGTCTCCTAGAAATGATTTAATATGCTCATAACCATCACCAACATTCCCTGATCTTAATTGTAGTTACACTTGTAAATCTTTTATTTACTTCTTCTAACATATTATACAAGTAGCCAAAATTTTCACAATTTATTGCTCAATTAAAGGGCTTATAAATATTTGATTCCAATCCTTATCATAGTAACACTAACATTAATATCCTCCTAAATCTTGCCAGCCTTTATTTTTATGTGCCATTAATACATCTTTGTGCCTCCTTTCAATAAATATATATTTTGAATTTTTTTATCTTAAACCTACCAAAAAATTTAAACATGTATTGATACATAATGTTATTAATTAAAATAAAATGCAGCTGCACTTGACTAGTGGAGGTGAGTCACTTAATGTAATTGCTTATAAATTGACAACATTGCACGATTCAGTCGTTTCTTTTACCTCACACAACTAGCTATTTCCTTTTAATCTAAGTTTTCTCACGTCCTAATGCATCACACTTGTTAGTTCATCTTGTATAATATGAAATAAGGTATTCGGTCTGCCTTTTGAAATTCCTTCTCAATGTCAAATTATGTGACAAAACATTACTCCTTACACTTAAGTAATCAAACTCTATCTCACATCAAATTTTCCCTTATTATTTCCTTATATTGCTTAGTAAATTGTCTCAATTTGTTATAAGCATGCATGTAGCTATCAAAGTAAGCATTTCTACCCCTTACTTCTTCAAGTCATTAGCATTCCCACCTATAAATATTCCCTAACATATGCTAAAGCCCACCTTATAATTATCAAAAAGAGACTTAAGCCATGAATTATTTTCCAAGTTAAACTCCACAAATATTTCCTTCTATTTTTTATGAATTCTTTGATGTTTTCAGCATCATACACAACATCCATAAATGTATCTTTCAACTCTTTATATCTTTTATGGGTACCAAATTTCTTTAGTACTTTCTTTAGTATATGCCATAAGCACATTTTATGTCTTACAATAAGGAAAACCATCTCATGATGTTTCATATACTATTGCACTCATATGTAATTATAATGTCAGATGAATTTCTATTTATACATTGCAACCATGTGAGAAAAGGTCAATAAAAACTATCAATTATCTCATTGTCTAATACTGTATAATCAAGCAATAAAGACTATCCATGATGATTTACAATGATAAACGGAGCAAAAAATATTTGGTATTTGTTTACCAGCTAAGTGATATCAAATGTGGCCATATTACCAAATTCAACATAAGCTGCCCATCTCCTCGCATATTTACAGAAAACATTGTTTAGCCTTCCTTCCTTATCACAATCAATTCTGCAGAAAAATTTACTATCCTTTTCTTTTATTATAATAAACATCTTATACACCACTTCCAAATCTCTTTCTTCTAACTTTATTTGTCTCGATTTTTCTATATGATTAAGACAATCATTTCATAAATATGTCATGTCTTCATGCCCTCCTATGAATGCAACAATAAAATGTACCTTCTTACACGACCTAACAACTGTCATTCATTTATAATTTATGCCTAACTTGGCTATCCACACCTAATGTTACCTTATAAACCTTACATTACTTGGGAACAATTCATGGTTGTGCATATCTTCAACCTTGATTATGGTCTAAATACCTTCATCCAACCAACAACGTAACCGACTGATAAAATATGATTTAGTTATATTAATTAGACTTAAATCTTTGATTTTGGATTAATTTTGGTGCTTTAATGGTGAAATTAATATTTATTTTGTTTTACGAGATGATTAGTGGAGATTTGATTAAATTGGAGTGTTATTTATCAAAGCCACTAATTTTGGAAAAAGTTGGCCAATTTTTGTTGTGGAATAATTTTTGTTGTCGATTTCACCCCCAATAATTTTAATTCAGTTAGCAGACTTATTCACTTCCTATTATAAAGTTATTTGGATTTGTTTAGAAGAAAATCTCTGCAAGATAGAAAGAAGTTACTTTTGAGTAGGAAAGGCGGAGAAAAATGTCACGCATAACTTCTCCATATTATGCTCTTTTTTTTGTATTCTTTCTTAATCTTTCATCTTTTCATCTATTTTTGGAGTTGAAACAATATTCATGTATGGTAAATACAAATATTCTAATTCAAGGAGAATCAAAATTCTAGTTGTAACCTTGTGAGGTTCTATAACCTAGATTTTATTCCAATTTAAATATTTCTTTTTTTACGTTCTTTTATTTTATAAATAATTAATATTGATATATTTGACAAATTGGTTTAGTGTTGATTATTCTTAGCTATTCATGAATTTTGTGATACATAATTATCATAAATGAATACTATAATTAGCAAATAGGTTATTTAAGAATTTGCATATTTAACTTATGAGAAATAAGAAAACCAAAATTGAATAGTTATAGCTATCTCAATCATTTGATTTAGAGTTTAGACTTTTTCATTAAGCTTATTGTTATCATTTAATTGATATGGAATGCTATCATACCCAATCAATTTATGGTAAGTTTGGTTTGAATATTGGGTTTAAACCAATTGATTTAGGAAAAATTAACACTTATTATAGCTATCTTAATAGGTTTCAAGCTAACAAATTAAATTATGATAATTATTCTTTTTAAACCAATGATCAAAGTTACAATTGGAAGAGATCTTTTCCTTGAATCGGAGTTAATTACTATTGAGGTTCTCATTATAATACTTAGTGATTTATTTTGATTCCTTGTTAAATTTAGCATATTAGT
The DNA here is from genome assembly GCA_024520975.1 of Erythroxylum areolatum. Lineage (NCBI taxonomy): Eukaryota > Viridiplantae > Streptophyta > Magnoliopsida > Malpighiales > Erythroxylaceae > Erythroxylum > Erythroxylum areolatum. Next base: position 1,541 of record JANIJH010035418.1, on the reverse strand, counting down.
TAATTAATCACAAATCCCCATTTTGTTTCATCAATTGAAATTAAGAAACTAGTGTTTAGTTCTCTTGGGATTCGACCTAGTTCTACAACTAATATAAGAGTTTAATAAATTAGAGTTAATTTTAAAGGCTTCAACAACCTTTTCAAAATTTTGGCACCATTGCCAAGGAACTATTTTTAGTTTCTTAATTTCTTTGCATTATTTATAGTTTACTACTAATGTCTTGTCTTGTATGACTCGTGCTTCTTAGATAGGTAACTTGTAATATAATCCAAAAAATGAGAAGACAACGTGTCATTTAAGGAAAGAGAACAAACAAGGAAAATGTCATTCACCTTCAGAAGAAAAAGTTGAGATATATCTAACAATTGGTGAAGATCCTAATTGGAAGAAAAGATGAAAAGTCCTAGCACTAGAATGTTGAGGGAGTTAGCAACACCAAGTTTGGAATGAAGTAATATTTTATGGCTTGATTCATTTACTTCTTATTATATGTGGTCTTGTTAGTGAAATTCACATAACTTTTGAAAGAATTCCATGTTATTTATTCTAAAATGAAGCCACAAGAAGCGACGGAAGAAAAACCAACCTTAAAACCTTAAAGTGTTTATATTCTCATTAAAAGGTAAGGTAAAATATTAACTTTATTGTCTTCCCTCTAGCTCAGTGATAACATAGCCAAAAAATATTAGAAAGGAGATTTGTGAGATAAGATAGTTCACTGCATAAACATTATATGAATATTAGGAGAGGTTTAAAGAGCTATGTGCTAGTTGCCCACATCATCAGATTCCTAACTGAATTTTGATTTTGTACTTTTATAAAGGGTTACCAATGGATAGGAGTATGGTAGTGTTGGCCTCCGAAATTTGTTTCTTGATGGATAAGCATGATTAGATTAATTTTGAGGACTTGATAGATTAATTATTTTTGGAGTGATTAATTATGTTAACGAGAGTAGGATTTTATGGCATAGGTGAGTTGAATTAAAGTTTAAGGTGGTAAGTTTGCATGAGGGGCATTTTTGGAAGATTACTTAAGTGGGAAAGTGTTAAAGCTTTAAAGGAAGGCCAAAATGGGAAGAAGAAATTGTTGGCTTGTGCTTTAGAAGAGAAAAATGTTAATGAAGAATGAAAGGAGAGAGAAAACACAAAAATAAGAAAGAAGGGAGAGAGTGTGTCGTGGGTTGAGAGAAAAAAGAGAGTTGAGCTAGGTTTCAATTTTTCTTAGCCTTCAAGAGGGATTTTGTGGTTGTGCAAGAAGGGAAAAAGGAAGAGGAAGATTAGAGCTTCCATTAGAGCGAAGAAACTCATTGTTTGGTGAAGATTCAAGATAAGTTTATGTTTAATCTTTTGGATTTTTGGAAGGGTTTTGTTTCAAAGAACTTAGGAAATGCATGGGTTTAAGTGTTCTAGGATCAATTTCATGCATATATTTCTTTGAGTTTTCCAATTGGAATTCATTTTGAATGGGGATTTTGTCAATGTTGAAGGGAGGCAAGAGAGGCAAGAGGAGCAAGAGGAGAGACATCCTTGAGCAAG
>JANIJH010035319.1:0-10901 GCA_024520975.1 Erythroxylum areolatum | reverse complement strand
TCGCAGATGAAAGGTTGATAGTGTTCGGTTGAAAAATGTCTCTCAGCCTCCAAGGTGTAGCTCCACACAAGAAGCTCCCTCTGACCTAAATTAGCAACCTTTTAAATGATAGGTGCGGGTCGGGTAGACACAGTGAGAGAACTTTCCAAATAAAGTCCGGATATCCGTCTACTCGCCGCGGCGAGATGATTCTTTGACGTCGCGGCGTGCTCTTCTTGGATCGCTCGCCGCGGCGCGTTAATTCGTTGGCGTCGTGGTGCACTATTACTTTGATGCTCCACGATGTGTTGCTTGTATCACGTCGCGACGTGTGAACTTCTTCATGCGCCGCGACGTGTTGACTCTTCTGACCCTTTTGACTCTCTTTTTTTCCTACAATATAAAACAACAATCTGCGGTATCAATTGTCCTTGAAAAAATTATGATGGAATTAATGTCAATTTGCAATAATTTCACTATCAAATTGTATAAATATAAGCTCACTGCAAGGGACTAATTAAAGCATAAGATCATAAATTAAGAGTCAAAAAGCACATTAATAGCCATGAAAGTGTAGCCAATTTATATAATAAACTTGGGCTCAATCAGTGACCCTGTAGGTAGCAATTGTAGGCCATTTCTTGGGCTTCTGTCATGATCGTGGCATGCAGGCCACGATTGTGGGCCATGTCCTAGGCTTCTATAATGGCCACGATAGTGGGCCAACTCTGGTGCTTCTGTCACGATTGTGGCCTATTGTGCCATGATCGTGGGCCATTGTTTCAATTAGAATGTCTTTGAAACTTCTCCGTTCTTTGATGTTGACCCTTAAACACTATCAAATACATCAAGGTACCATAAAAACATAATATTTAAGCTCAAAGACTTGTACTAACCAATAAAACACTTAAAACCAATGATTTAAAAATGGAGCTGAATCGATCGATTCAATCGGATTAAGTACGAATTGGATTGGTTTCCAGTTCGATTTTTACTTTTAACCTCTTTGAATAAAAAAAATGACCAGTTTCTTCTGAACCGTGAAGAACTCACCTTTGTCTTCTCTTAACACCAAGCACTTGGTATGTTCGTGTGTCTCGTAACACAAAAAAACTTCTTTACTTCTCTTTCTGACCCTGGACCCTTTCCTTAAAATGTTGTCTCAACTCCAACACATTATCACTTCCATGGATTCTTTAACACTCAAGAACCCTTCTTTTTAACTCTTTCTCCTTCAACTCTTTGCTTCCCAGTCTTAGAACTAAACTTCTCTGCAACACACAACTTTCATTTTTCTATCCCTGTTATAGAAATCCCAAAACTCGAAACCCAACAAGCAGTGTTTACAGTTTTTTACGAACTCGCTTTAGGGTTCGATGAAAGAATTGGCTTCATCGCAAGGCAAAAAGTGGGTTTTGAGATTGCAGGTCTATAGTAACAAATCAATGAAGGTAGTGAACCAATGCCATGGAAATTACTTTCAAAACAGATATTTAGGTCAGCTTTGCCTCTGGAGGGATTTCATCCTCACACTCTGTTTTGTGAAAAGCTTTGACAACTTATTACCTTCTTTTTCATTATTATTCCTCGTCTGTGCTTCCTGACTTTTTGTTTGGAAGAAGTTATATTTGTTAATAGAGACATCTTGAAGGGGGTAACAATGTAAAAACAAGCAAGAAGCTAACATTTGTACTTGGTTTAAATCATAGTTGCCAAAGGGTTAACTTACGAATTAAGCCAGTAGTTAGCTGATAAATGGCAGGTCTAATTAATGGAATTATTTTTTCTTCTATAGTTAATGACCACTTTAGTTTGGTACCTTCTGATTCTCTTTTATTTGACAGAAAGCAATCCCTAATTTTCTTCAGAAAGTTTCATTAATGAATTCTTTACCTTCTAAAAAAATGTAGGATATTTTACTCAGCTTGTTTCCACCTTTTTTTCCTTTCCATGCATATAAAGATTGCTTCTATTATTCTACCTGTAAATTTCGAGAACAATAAAAATCTATTTAATAATTTTTCAAATATGCTTTTGAAACAAAAAGATTCGAAGATAACTAGACTCTTAAATATGTACAATCCTGAGAATATGAGATTTTCTATAGTGTTTCCAACAATTTGGCTAAGTTTGTGTTTTGTTCACCAATTCACTCTTTATTTGGTTTACAAGTGTAATTATAGTTAAATTTTTAAACAAAATTTAAGATTGTCCTGCATTTTCACTCTTAATGTACTAAGTCTAAGAGAAGTAGAGAACATAGATTATAGAAGATAAAGACAAAAGAAGAAGGAGATAAGCCTTAAGCTTTTAGTATTTTGGACAGGAAAAATTAGTAAAACATGGATGAATTTTGTTATGTTCTCGCTTTTCAATTTTTAAATACTAGTGTATATTATACTTGAAATAAATAGTAAAATTTTAAAATAATAAGATTCAAAATTTAATTTTTAATGATATCAAGAATATCAATATTTGTTGATCAAAATTTAAAATAAAATATTTTATTTTTTACTTTTATAATTTTTATTTCTTATTTATTATATACCAGTTTTTAATAATGATTTAATACCGATTAAACCTCTAAATTTTAGACCTCTCCTTTAATCGATTCAATGTCTGATCTGGTTTTTAAAATATTGTTAAAACATAAATAAGTAACAAAGTAACATAATTCTAACTTAAACACATACTAAATGATTGAATTAATAGCTAAATACATAGCTTGCCCTTAAATAAACAAAAATAAAAAATACACAAAAATCACAAACCACACAATGCAATAATGAGACAATGGCTTTAACTTCATGAAATAAACAATCATTCAAGTTGTTCCAAATCATTACCATGCAAAATCCATGTCCAGGATCTCTGGACTAAACATACATATTAATCAAGACCCAAATATCAAGTTATTCACCCTTTTCAATTGTACACACACATTAATAATTCTTTGGCTATTCAAACTATGTAACTACTCCTAAGTATACTTTCATGAAAAGTTAACCTATTTACAAGTTCAGTAGGTTTTATTAGAAAACATATTTTTTATTTAATTTTTATGAACATGGACCTAGTCTTTTACTCAGAGGCAAACATTGGTGATCAATATCAATTCAGTTACTTAACTAAGTCATGTTTTAATTAAGTTACTTGATTGGAACATCATTATAGTCATTTGACGAATAATAGTTATTTATTTCAAATTAACAAACAAATATTTATTATTATTATTAAATGCCTACCTTATTGCTTTAGCTATTCGTTTTCATGAAAAAAAATACTAGCAAAGCTACTCTATTTGAAAGACCTAAAATTATGAATGAATGTGACAATTTAGAGGGTGACAAACTAACACTAAATCCTAATTAACTTGCATATTTAGCCGAAGAACCCAAATCACTAATTTTACAAGCTAATAACTCTTCACAACCTAATAATAGACTAGGTTCAAAATTAAATCAATTTCATTCCATCTAAGTCATTGACACATTCACACAATTCACAATATGCAACCTAAACAAACTATCATACAATATGTAAAATTCACACTCAAAGCAAAACACAACACCCTCCCCACACTTGAACATCACATTGTCCTCAATGTAGAAAGGAGGCAAACAAACACGCATGGAAAGAAGAAACATAAATTAAAATAATAAAATAAAATAAAGACTAAATTTAAAATAAAAGGGTTAATAACAAAACATCACAGTGATAGAGGCGGGGATGGTGTCGGAGGTGGTAGTTGGACATCTTGAGCCATGAAGTATCGATGAATATGATGTATATCCTGGCTCTGACATCGTTGTGTTCGTGCCATCTCCTTCATCCTTCTAGAGTTCTCCGCAAGTGTATCTGTAATTACCTTGGTGTTGTCGGAGATTATATCGAGAACTTTCTTCCAACCAGGGTCCTCTGTGTCATCATCCTCTTCAGACTCCTTACTAATCGAGTCCTCTTCTGCCTGCTGAGGCGATGCTATACTAGAACTCACCTGACTAGCCTTAATCTTCACATGAGTCTTTTACTGATGTCCCAAAGTTCCATATTATAGGATTTAAGGATTTAAGCACGCTATAAATGATAGTGGTTTAGAAATCAGGGAGGTAGTTAGGCCACTACAATCCATTCAATAGTACATAGCAATGACGGATACCAAATACCCCATACCCAAATTGTTTCTCCTCTTGCGTAGAGTCGCAACAATAGCATTCAACACATGTGTGAAGGTGCACACTAGGATGTTGTGATTCATGCACTAGAAAGGAAAAGTTCCTTTGTTGAACACTTATTAGTTTCTGATTTGTCAAAAACTATTTGACACATGAAGTTATGCAATAACAAGTGCTCATGGGTTCTTATGATGTTGTTATAGGCATCTTCAGCATCGAATCACTCTAACCCAGTGAGCTTATTCCAATAGCGAGAAGCACAAAAATCTTCATGTTGATCGATAATGGAAGAATCAGGGAACCTGTAAATATTGTACATGATTTCAATGTTTAGCTTATAATTTTGTCCCCACAACCTAATCAACATTTCCTTAGGGTTACTAGGTTCACCATAAAGGGAAGTGAAGAATTCAAGAGTGAGCACCTGGTAGACAGGATATTGGAAGTGTATGAACTTCACCCACTGAATTCTTTCTGCTTTATTCTCTAGCCTATCTCACAGTTTTAGCCTATCAAGCATATCAATATCAAAATATTTCGAGATTACAATTTATTTCATATTAAGGGATTGGAAACGTATACCTTCCTCCTCTTTGTAGATTAGGAAGGGTGCTCCGAAATCCACCGCCCTGTTCCTTCGCCCTCAACCTAAGACTTGGTTTCATCCCAATGATTGGTTGCACTTCACTAACTCCTTAATGCGCGGCATACTGGCTTACAAGTAAGTGAAAGTTGGAATAAAGTGGAAATTTGAAATTTGGTTAGAGAGAAGTGAAAGTGTTAGTTCTAACTTAAAGAGATAAAGTAAAAATGAAAGTGAGTGAAAAAAATGAAGTAAGAAATGAATATATATATGAAGGAAGGGTAAAGTGGTAAAAAAAATTAGCTGAATTTTGTGTGCAGTTTTACCCTACTATTAGACCACGATCCTAACAGTAGGGTAAAACTGTACACATGATTTTCAGCTAATTTTTTTACCATTTTACCCTTCCTTCACTTATATAAATTAACTGAAATTCGTGCATACATTTTTACCATGCTGTTAGGCCACGATCATGACTTGTAATTTTTTTACCTATTTCTGATATTTTTTCTTCTTTTGTCCTTCTAACATTTCTAAGATCACTTTATAACTCTTTATAGCTCTTTCACCTCTCTTTTGCTTGCTTCCTTGATCATCTAACTCATGTCGAATTACTATACCTTCCCGACCTTATTTGGAAATGAAATAACCTAATTATGGAATTCAAACTATCTAAATGTCAAAGGAATAATCCATGGGTTGCCTCCCATGCATCGTCTCTTTTAACGTCAGTAGCTATACTCTCTATCCTTGGAAACTCAGCCGGGATCAATTATAAGCGACTTGTTTCTATCTTTTTCATTCAACATCAATTTTGTAGCCTATAAGTAAGCTACAAATTGAGAATAATCATAATGACCATATTGATAACATTATGAAAACCAATTAAGCTCAGTAATGTCCCTTTTTTTAGCGAACTGTTAACATAATAGGGAATAACATAACTCCCTGAATCTTCCATGGACTTCAACAATATGCCCGGTCAGAGGGTGAGTTGTTCTCTTCTTGGTTCTTCCTTATTCGCCCTTATCTCCTCTTCTTCTTTAGCTTTTTGAACAAAGACTTCCATAGCTTCTTCAAACTTAATGCCTGTTGTCAACTGTTCTTCATCCTCTCGTTCCTTAAAAGATTTAAACACATCATTTTTTTAATGAGTAGCCCTCATCTGGATTCTTTAATACATCATTCATGTTGAATTTCACTTAATCATCACTAATCCAAATGATGAGGTTCTCTTTATGGACACCTACCCAAGTTTTTTCGATGTTCAAGCATAGTATACCAAGATCTAAGGAATAATAAGGAGGGTTGTCTTTCTTTTCTTCATCTCTTAGTCTTCTAAAAGATGGGGTTCAAATTGATCTTCCACCGGTTCATCTTGTTCTTCCCCATTTTTAAATATTATAGCCTCATATTACTCTCGTTGATATCAGAGAGTCTTCCACACTTCTCTTACAAAATTCACAGGAAAGCTGTCTTACTTAAATCTCTAAGTTATGAATAGAAGCAGCATGATTTTCCGTTACTCGATCAAATTGCTCTTACAGTCTCTTCTAGTTCTCTTCGATGTCTATTAGCTTATCAATGATTTTATCCAATTTGAAATCCCAAGAACTGGAGTCATCTTATTGAAATTCAAATAAGTCTTGATGTCCTATGAAAGTACTTACATTGTTAGACCAATAGAAATCTGGGTAGTTATGCCACCCCAAAGTGTACGGGTTCATAAAAGGATGATAATTTCCCTAACAAAATTAGGGCTCATTGAAGTTCGCAATAGTCCTTTGCTCCTTATAAAATGCATCCTCCATGATCATTCTTTTTATCTCTTCTTAGTATTTAATTCTTGAGATTCCCTATTATTGTCTAGTGATATCCAAGTTGATGTGTCGTCTACTTTATGCCCCATTTTTTTAAACACAAAAGAAGGTGAAAAAAGCCTTAGACCACAAGAATTCAACTAATCGTCTCCCTGGCAACGACGCCAAAAGCTTGATCGGGTGTTTATTATGTGTAAGTTTTAATATTAACCCTCAATAGTCCACAAGCGTATGGTTTCTTAGTTTAGTACCAAAAGTGTCGATCCCACATGTAGGGAGTTAATTTAATCCTAAAATCTAAGGCTAATAATAATAATAGAAATACAAGATGCAAAAAAATTAAAAATGAGAATTCAATTCAATCAATCAAATTAAGAATCAAAGACAAATATACTAATTATTAAACAATTGCAACACACCCAAAAATCAACTGAAAGAAATTAACAATCGAGAGAAAGGGAATTTTACCTATCCTTAATGTTAACCTAACTGACTATGAATTATTGGATTGTTGGTTCTAGACTATCCTAGGGTTGATTACTGTCTCTCCATTTATAACCATTAACTTTAAATCATAAACCCTAATTAGATTATGGAAGTTGCAATATCTCAATTCACAACCTATCCAAAACCTTAATTAGTTTCGAAGTTCTCAAATAAACTATCGAAAACCTATGCAAGATCTCTCTTTGCACAATTTCTCGATCTAATTCAATTTTTATCTCTATTAAATTGCCTAACTCTAGTTAGTTCAATTTAATCGTTTTTCATTTAATTCACCCTCTCAGTTTATTACCGAATTATGCAATCATAGAATCAAACCACAATAAATTCAATAAACATATAAATAATCATATTTTCATTAATTTAAGAATAAAACTCTAAAAGTGAGTTTAGAACATTCTCGATATTCCAGATTCTATCATTAACCATTCAATCCAATTCTATACAATGATAAAATTGAAAATAAATAGAAAATACAATTGAAATGAAGGATGGGAGGCAGTGACATCATGAAACCCCCTGATTCGGACGTACGTTGAGTTAGCTTCTTCTCCTTTTCTCTCTTCTTTCTTTTGTCCCTCAATCTCTCAATGAATTCTCTCTAGAGTTTCTCAATGTGGCTAATGCAAAAGCTCCCTCTGCCTCTTTTTTTTATTCTTTAAATGTCCTCTTGTGTTCTGAACAATCCTAAGGTTTGTACAGGGTCTGAAAGGTTCAAAAAATTCCTCGAAACTTGACGTTTTTTAGTGTCTGTGCATCTACCTGAGGTTCACCACGATTGTGGGCCATTTCCTAGGCTTCTATCACGATCATGGCATCCAGGCCATGATTATAGGCCATGTCTTGGACTTCTGTCACAATTGTGGATTGTAGGCCATGATCGTGGGCTAACTCTAGTGCTTCTGTCATGATTGTGGCTTATTGTTTTGGCCTAAATGTCTCTGTAACTTCTCCGTTCTTCGATGTTGACCTTCAAATACTAGCAAACACATCAAGGTACCTCAAAAACATAATATTTATGCTCAAAGACGTGAACTAAGCCATAAAATAATTAAAACACAAATAATTGACAAAAAATACTTAAAACACAAATAATTAACAAACTAACACAATTCTAACCTAAACATAAACTAAATGATTGAATTAATAGTTAAACACATATCAAACTATGCCCTAAAACATGATGTAATTTACACTTATCACATCCGCCACATGAATGCTCAACATGTGGCCATCGAGAGACGGACATGTACCACATTTGTGATGCACGTGGTCATTTGTTGTGTTTATAGGTGCGTGTCTGGTGTGTGCAATAGATTGGGAGGTGTGTGTGAGGCATGTGCGTCTCGTCCCCACGCACAGCTGATGTTAGTGTGACGTTAGTCGATGACGCGATTGATGCAATGTTGACATCAGTCAACACACTACAAAATAAAAAAACCAAAAATTTTAGAATTCCTATAAAGATGTCGTGGGGTATTTTAGGTCAGTTTTCTAGTTTTATAAATTCATAAAGTGAGTTTTTCTATTTTCTATATTTATTACATTGGAAATCTCATTCCAGAAAAAGGTATTAAAGCATTCTCAAGTTGATTTTGAGTAATTTTTTATGCTTCAGACATCAAATAAGGGAGATGCTTTAAGTTTTCATGTCTTGTGTCTCATGTTCAATGTTCAGGATCGCATGATAGTTGTTGGAACCCCTCCCCGATGGATCACGGGTCCGACGTCCCACGTGATATATAGACGCGCAACCCACGAGGGAGGGATCCCTCACCACGATGGAAACTTACTTCGGCACTAAATCCGCAAAAACATGAACCTTGCGCTTATAACCTTTCAGGGTCCTTAGCTGTAACTCCACATTCGTGGCAAGCGCACACTACTTAAACACAAAAATAATAGGTTGACTTATTCATATCAATTGTATCTTTATGCCTCGAGTTTATTTTGAAATAAGAATCGCTTCAAACGGAGTTATATAACTCAAGTTATGCTCAAAAATCCTAAAAGAGTTCATACTCCAAATATGATCTCCAAACCGACCTCTCACTTACTTTAATGAAAACGTTTTCAATTCAACTCCAAATGGTACCAATTTTTATGTAGAGAAAGATGTATGTCTTAGGAATCTAATGGTTCAAGTCTCACCTCAATTGGAGGTCGGATGAGGGAATTATGCCCAAACGAATCAAGTATGTTCATGTCCTAAATCAATTTGAACCTCTTTTGGCGCGATCACCATAACTTTCAATTTATAGATCAGAATTTGTTCATTTTTAGACCATTAGAAATTAGACATCTAGATCTACAACTTTCATGAAGACCACAAAATGCGATTCGGCCTCTAACAATTTTAAAATTCATCATCTTTCCCGTAGCTGTCCGTTAAACGGACATCCATGTCCATTTAACGGACAGGTACGGGTGAAAGTGGCCCAAATGCTCCAAGATTGTCCGTTTAATGGACCTTCAAGTCTGTTTAACGGACACGGGCAGGCTAAGGGGTGTTTTTGCAGCTGAGGCTGTCCGTTTAATGGACATGGAAATCTCCAAAACTCTTATGCTTCTTTCAAACTTCTCACCATTCAACCTATCTCCATAACTATTTATACTCTTCCCAAATTAATTCATTCCATAGCCTAAACACTTCATAACACCTCAAACTTAAAGTTAAACTCACCAACTTCACAATCTCTAGCTTAATTGATTCATCAAAGCATGGATTTCAATCATTTGTCATCAAAGTTATCATACATTCATCAGTTATGTGAACAGTAACTGCATGTGTTCCTAACCTCATAACTTTTTAACCCTAAGTCCAAATGAGACAAATTATATATCATTGGAAAGTTCTAACCTCTACTACAATCTTCAACAAGACTTCCCGATCCAAATCAAGCCCTAAGAGAGTCTAAAACTAAAGGGAAGTTTCTGTCAAATCTTAGGAAAATTTGACAGCACTTCCCTTGAAAATTCAACTAACCAAACTTCAATCCTAGCTCCACCACTTGCATAAAACTCAATATCCAACCTCATACAACATAATTCAATCCCAAAGTGTCTCCAAACACAATTCAAGGGCAACAACCGCACTCCTATATATATATATCCATTCCATTCCAAATATAGAACAACACAATCTCAATCCACTCTTTTACCAATTATAGCTATACAACCATACATGTTTATAAAACAAATACAAGATACATTTAAAATTCAAACTCTTACATTTACATATAGAAATAAGTTGATACAAAGCTTTAGAGGGCATTTTAGCCCAAATACATCAAAGTCTTAAGGTCATAATACAAAGTACATTGTTAACTCCAAAAAATGCTATCTAAAGCCTTGATTTCAAACATACGATTTCAAAAACCAAAAATGCATCGGAGCAATGCCTCATTTCTGATGCGGTGTCTCGTTTTCTCGCTCATGACCTGTGGAGGGGGAAAATAAGGGGGTGAGCTCGACGACTCCGTGGGTAAAAGCTTAACAATTAAGAATAAACATGCCAAAATCCTTTAGCAATTTATTCTCAACTAAATGAACTAAAACATCTTTGTCATAAGGCAAATTCTTCATTAATAACAAATGATCAAAGGCAATTACAAAGCAATATATCACACAAGAACCACTTAGACAGCATATGACATATTCACACATAAATTGGTTTGGGCGGGTCCAACAGGACGTACTGCACATTTCCGCAAAGCGGTCATGTGCAGCCGTGAACACATGAGGGAGTCCGTGAGGAACTCCATGGCCACTAGCGGGCAGGCGGGAGAAGCCTATATAGGTGCACCTATCACATAAAGGACCACCCTAAACCCATAGAAA
>JANIJH010035264.1:0-10903 GCA_024520975.1 Erythroxylum areolatum | reverse complement strand
TTACAAAAGAATCTTGGTACCTTATGACTAGATATATAATGCTCATACAAATAAAACCAAACTCTTTTGTTTTATTAGTAATAAATATTTTCATTACAAAAGTAACTGGAAGAAAATTAAGTTATAAATAAATACACTTGCTTTCTAGGGAACTATATTTACATAACTCTAGCAATCTCTTGACATGTCCCTCATTCCTATCCCTACTATGTGACCCTCAAAACTCTTTTGAGATAGTGTCTTCGTAAATGGATCAGCAAGGTTTTGCTCTATGGGAATCTTTACCACATTCACCTCACCACATCGTATTATCTTCCTTATGAGATGATACTTTCTCTTAATATGTTTGGCACCTTTATGGTTCTGAGGTTCTTTAGAATTAGCCACTGCCCCACTATTATCACAATAAAGAGTAATGGCCTTTTTTTGCCTCAAGAACAACCTCCAAATCATTTAGGAACTTACAAAGCTAGACTACTTCTTTTGCTGCTTCACAAGCAGCAATATACTCAACCTCCATAGTTGAATCAACAATACAAGATTGCTTGACACTCCTCCAAACTATGGCTCCACCTCCTAAAACAAATAGAACTAGAAGTTGATTTCTTTGAATCAACATCTGATTAGAAATCAGAATCTATATATCTTAACAAAATAAGGTTATTTCTAGAGTAAACAAGCATTAAGTTCTTTTTCCTACAAAGATAGTTCACCGAAGTCCAATGCTCCATTCCTGGATTGGACTGAAATCTACTTACTAATCTCACTGCGAACAGATATCCAGTTTTATGCAAAGTATAGCATACATTAAACTTCTAACTACTGAAGCATATAGAATGTTATGCATACGTTCAACCTCCTCTTGGGTCTTAGGTGCTTGCTCCTTTGAAAGTTTGATTCGATGTTTAGTAGGTGTGAAACCCCTCTTGAAATCTTGCATGGAAACTTATTAAGCATGTTCTCAATGTAGGTTATTTGAGACAAGGCTATCAATTTGTTCTTACGATCTCTTATAAGTTTGATCCCTATAACATAACTAACCTCTCCTAAATCCTTCATTAAAGACTGTTCGTTCAGCCATCCCTTAACTGTAAATAGCATTCCTACATCATTCATAATGAGCATAATGTCATCAACATATAGGATTAGGAAAATAACCTTGCCTTCTTATATCCTTTCATAGACACAAGGGTCAGCTTGGTTTTGTATGAACCCATAAGTTTTGATAGACTTATCAAACCTGATTTTCCAAGACTTAGATGCTTGCTTAAGCCAATAAATGGACCTCTGCAATTTGCATACCTTATGCTCATTTCCTGGCTCAATGAATCCTTCTGATTGGGCCATATAAATGGTCTCCTCAAGATCCCCATTAAGAAATGAGATATTGACATCCATTTGTCATATTTCATAATCAAAATAGACTGCTATGGGCAAAAGAACCTGATGGAGTTAAGTATGGCAACCAGAGAAAATGTCTCCTCATAGTCTATACCTTCCTTTTGAGTATAGCCTTTAGCTACCAATCTAGCTTTAAAGGTCTCTAACTTTTCATCTAATCCTCTTTTCCTTTTGTAGATCCATTTATACCCTATGGTTTTTACATCGGGTGGTAGATCTGCAAGGATCTAAACTTCATTGACGTACATAGAATCTATTTCCGATTCCATCGCCTTGAGCCATTTTTCTGCACCAACATCATTAATAGCCTGTGTATAAGTAATGGGATCCGTTTCTTCTTAGTCTGAGATGGATATAATGCCTTCTCCTAGACCTAGATACCTATCTGGTTGTCTCACAACCCTCCAACTATATTTAGGCATTACTTGATGTTTAGGTTGCTCTTCCGATTCAACTCTAAAATCCATTTCGACATCTTGTTTTGCTATATCCAAATCAACTCTTGGTTTAGATGAAATAGCTAAATCTTTGAGTACTACTTCACTTATTCCTTTGTGATTTCTCATAAACTCTTCCTCTAGAAAGGTTGCATTTGTCGACACAAATGCTTTCCTATCTTGAGGGCTGTAAAAATAGTACCTTCGAGTACTTGTAGGATATCCTAAAAATAAACACACTTTTGACCTTGGTTTCATCTTTATGGATTTAGGTCTTAGAACATGAGCTGGGTGGCCCCAAGTCCTTAAGTGCCACAATGAAGGCACTCGGCCAGTCCACAACTCCCTAGGTGTTTTAGGCACCGATTTGGATGAAGCAAAGTTAAGAAGATAAGTTGTCATTTGTATGGCATATCCCCAGAATAATTTTGGAAGGCTAGCGTAGGACATCATTGATCTTACCATTTTCAAAAGATTCCTATTTCTCCTCCTAGCTACACCATTCTATGGAGGTGTTCAAGGAGCTAACAAGTTGGAAACAATTTCATTGTCAATTAAATATTGTTGGAACTCTCCAAATAAGTACTCACCACCTCGATCTGATCGAAGTTGTTTTAATGACTTACCTAGTTGCTTCTTAGCTTTAGCTTTAAATTCTTTAAACTTTTCAAAGGACTCACTCTTTTTATGTGTCAAATACAAATATCCATGTCTAGAGTAATCATCTATAAAGGTTATGAAGTATTAATACCCTCCTCTAGCTTGTACATTCATGGGCCTAGAAACATTAGTATGTACCAGGTCCAACGTAGATTCAGATCTATTTCCTTTGGAAGAAAATGAGGCCTTGGTCATTTTTCCTTCAATATAAGATTCATAGGTGGGTAATGGATCATTTTCTAAGTCCCATAAGAATCCCATGCTTTACTGACCTGTCAAGTCTTTTTCTGATTGATATGACCCATTTTTAAGTGCCACGGATATTTTGAATTAATGCTAGAGACATTGGATTGTCTTGGTTATATCAATTATGTAGTGTTTAGTGAGCCTGTAATAGGTTCTATAAAGAACAATCCCTGTTTAATTATTGCATTTCAAATAAAATCCTTATTCTCATAAATTGAAACAATATTTTCAAAATATAAGGAACAACTATATTTTATTAAATGAAAAATAGAAATTATGTTCCTTACAATCATTGACATGTAATAAACATCCTCCAAATATAACCTATGACCACTAAGAAAGTCCAAGATAACTACTCCCACTGATTCTGCTGAAACATAAGATCCATCTACTATCTTGACTTGAAACTAGCCTTTATGTAATCTTTTCCCTTGTTGGAACCCTTGCAAAGAATTGCAAACATGGTTAGTGGCTCCTGAATGTAATATCCAAGAATCAGAATCTGCCACATTTCTAGTTCCTAACGAACTTAGGAAAACCATACCTTGTTTTCTTTTGAGGGACTCAAAGTAGACTGGACAGTTTCTTTTCCAATGGCCTATCTCATCACAGTGGGAACACTTTCCCTTGGTATTCTCTTTGGCCTTCTTTTTCATGGGATGGGTCTTGACCCCTATTTGGACCGCTTGCCCTTATCTTTAGGCTTAGAATAAGATGCTACATTAGCTTCTAGCCTATGAGCCTTGATATTCAATATCCCCTCCATACTTTGAAGGGTATTCATCAACTCACTCAAGGTGTAATCCTTGTTGTTGAGCTCATAGTCCAACTTAAACTGTTGAAAAGAAGAGTTTAAGCTATTGATGATCATAATCATCTACGTATCCACATCCATGTCCGCCCTAAGCATCTCAACCTCAGTGACTGCAAATATTACCTTAAACATGTAATCCCGCATCAATTCACCAAGTTTTTGTCTAAGATTATGAAAGGTTTGGATAGCTTTCACCCTTGTAGACCTAGTTCTCACACCAAACATCTCGTGTAGCTAATGGACCATTGCACTAATAGTTTTCATACAAGCAATTTTCTTTTGTTGCATGCTACTGATAGAAGCTAGAATATAGCACTTAGTAATCTTATCAACATTCTGCCATCACTCATATTGTTGGACTTGCTTAGCAGTTGAATCTCCACTCTGAGGTGGAGGCTCATTTTTAGTTAATACCTATGAAATTCGTTCATATTGAAGAACAATGTCAAGGTTATATCTCCATTTTCCAATTTTTTATTTGTCAAGAGCAAAGTGAGTGGATTCATTACGAAGAATGGTGATTATGTCTGAAAAATAAATTATTAAAGAATAAGCATACTAGTCAACAATATTGGAACTTTGTATAAAATCATAATGCATGTATGCATGTTACATGCATTATGATAGATTTAACAAAACTTCAAAACATTAAATCTTTATACGAAGATTATTTTTCTTATCTATAACGGACTAAGTGACGGTGGGTCATCTTATCCATTAAAAGAAACACTGGGACCCTCCTACTCAAAAAACTACCAAGCATCCTCATGCCTAACTTTTTGATAAACGTCATGATTTGGTCCATACTGTTATCAACAGAGCTACAATGGGTAAGTTATTGATAAAATATGTTGAGTGTGTAATCATTTGATTCATCCACTAAAGGTACTTGCAAACCATGCCTAGGTGGGAGGTCACATTTGCTACCAATGAGTGGGCTTATCCTTAATAGACCCAAACTATGCAAAATCGAGGATTCATGCCCTCCTGTGGGGAGTAACACTTCAGCACATGCAAATAGGCCATCACATGGAGACTGTGGACTCTCAAATGAGCATCCTCTCCCACTCAATCTTTTTGGGATTTAAGTTTTAATAAATACCATCTTGTCTAGATGCAATTTACTATCCATCCTATATTGTTTCATTATATATCTCATATATAATGAATGTATGGCAAAGCCTAGGGTTGGCAATTTTCTCTAAATGGCATGCAATCATATAATATCACATATTATTTGCATTCATTTATCCATTCATCTCATGAACTAAAAAGCCATATTTGATTGTTCATCCTAGAAACATAAATAAAATTACAAGGCTTTTAAGCCCAATAATTTCTTCTTGGACTTGGATCTTCCGCTTCGAACTCTTCGCTCACATGACCCAACCCATTCGGTAAAAAGTGTTTAATGGTTTTTCTTTTCCAACAAAATTTTAATTTTCATAAAATCAAATTTTTGTCGAAAAGGAAACAAAAATCTGCACTTAAATTTCACAAAAATCGAAACTTATGCATATGAACTAAAAAATTCTAGCACTTGTAAAAACCAAAACTTTGTTAAAAAAACGTTCATACAACCAAAAATTTGTTAGAACAAAATTCTAGCACTTTTGTTTTCTAAAAATAAAAAATTAGCCAAAACGCTATAATCAAAACCGAAACTTTACCTCTTCATTTCTTCAATTCATGACTTCTTCATCTTCATCATTACATGATTTTGTATATTACACAATCAAAGAAAACATACAAATGAAACTAAGGAGGAAACATGACGATGATAGGCCACCCTCCTTGTTACAAACCGAACGAAGAAAATGTACAAGGTAACTTTAGAATCTATGGATAACCAAAAGAGCAAAACATACACCATATATATATATCTATCACATAAAAATATGCAACATACAAAAATTTGCCAACCCATGCATCACATATAGGAATCAAAATCATGCATAAGAAAATTAGCTCCAATACCAATTGTTGGATCAAAAACATAAGCATGCTATATTTGGATAAAATGGTAGATTTCAAAGCTTTTAGAAATCAAAATTGCAGCGGAAGCAATATAACCAAATTAACATGCCATGCCATATATGATACAGCATAAGAAAAATAATTTACATAAAACCAAGATGGAAATCATACCGACTCCTTTGCTACAAATTTAACTCCTCACTTTGCTATCCTATCCTCGGCAATGTATCCACTCTAAGGTAATGTATCCTCTTCTTGTTATTGTATCCTCGACCAATCCGATCTACCACTTGTTCTCCTTGAACAACTTCGTTAACAAGATCCTTTGGTGAGAAAGGAGAAGAAAACTAGATTTTGCCTTAGAAGAAAGAAGCCAAAGATGAGACATTTCTCATGCAATTTTTGACTAGCTCATGCAAGATAGGAGAGAGAGAGAGATAAAAATTCACCTTGTATTCCTTCTCTTAATTTTAGTTAAGCCTCAAAGAAAGAAGTGAAGTGTATCCAATGCATCACATCCTGCCTTAATCAATTATAAAGAAGCCAATAAATTAGACTCTTCTCATTTATTTTAAGATGGCTATATGAATAGATCAATAACCTAAATGATACATCTCATTTTTAGTTTTGTGCGATGAAAGAAGGAAGATGGTCCATCAAATACACCTCTCTCTTCTTTAATCTAATGAATGCTAAATGGTTATATGCTATCATTAAAAGACAACCATTAAACCATTTATTGATAAAATCATTACTCCATTTAATGATGATAAAGCATGTTAAAAACTATCTTAAATATAGCAAACCAATGTTAAATGTGCAGCTGCACATTTAGCCCATTAAAACCAAAATCCACTTGCTAATATATTTAATAAATTTGTTTTAATTTGATTAAGTTTTAATTTAATTAATCAAATTAATCAAATTAAACTAAAGTCTAGCCCATTTTTAAATGTTCATATGTGCTTCTAATTAACAATTAATTAAAGTAAGCCCAACATTCAATCATAGGCTTTAAAACCTCTATTTCTTACTTTGCTTGATAACCTTTTTATAAGCCAAATGGAGAATCTAATTGGACTTATATAATTCAAGATCCAATAAGCCTGAAATTAATTTAATCTCATTAGAATTAATTCTTTCTTGTTAACTAAATGTCATTCCACTAAAGACAATTAGTTGAACTCTTGAATTACTAAATATTATAAGAACACATGTTTCAAATAAGATGTCCAATTTCAAACTCTAATATGAACCATATTATAGCCATCTACACAATAAAGGATAAAATTACCGTTTTGCCCTTATGTTAGTTTTTCATTTTAGATCTCCCATTTTACTCTATATGGTGATTAACACACAGGATCTTGTCTTAGTGTTAAGACTTGATGGGTAGCTAGTCCATCAAACTAATGGCTCCAGTTTAATCAACAATCTTCGTAAAACATCCAAAAGTGATGATATCACTATAAACTCTTTATTTAAGTGAATATTCCCTAGTACATGTTTCAATTAATAATTCCAACATGTAGACACTGGATTGATACTTTGTAAAAATCCATTCTGATCATATTCAAAATTATAATGAAACACATATGAGTTCACCACTCATCAAGATTGTGGTCCATAATAAACAAATGCTTAAGTGTATGCTTTAAGATTAAAGTAACGTCCTATTTTATTCTTTAAAACATATGTGATTCTAGATTCATTTAATAGTGTAATTGTCAATAGTCAACTACTATCATGATATGAAACTCATCATTCCCTTGAAGTAAGCTCCTTTACTTATACCGAGATAAATCGCAACACTACAGTTTAAACTATAATCAAGTGACCAACTCAATTATTCAACTGTGAATCAATTATTTTATATTCTAATAATATACATATTTCCTATACATCTTTATGTATATGTATATTACTTACAAAAGAATCTCGGTAACTTATGACTAGATATATAATGCTCATACAAATGAAACCAATCTCTTTTGTTTTATTAATAATAAATATTTTCATTACAAAAGTAACTAGAAGAAAATTAAGTTATAAGTAAATAAACTTGCTTTCCAGGGCACTATAGTTACATAACTCCAACAACTTTTAGACTTGATTAGGGCTTAAAATAAGCTTAGTTTAATGTTGAATCAATTGATTAAGAGTTTGATGAGTTTAGGTTCGTCAATTATATTATAATTTAATAAATAAGCCGTTTGATATCAATGTATATGAATTTGGAAAGTACGAGATATTAACAGTATAAGGATGTTCTTATGAACATAAGCTGTGATGAATGAGTGAGTAAGATTTGTATATAAGGTTACATACCTGGGATAGTCAATTGAGCATACATTGAACATAACACATATACATGTGTAAGATTGAGCACTTGTTTGATTAAATAAGTTAGTAATGTGTAAATATGTATGTATTGTATGATATAGAAGCATAAATTGACCGACAACATCCAAACATTACTGGATCGTCAAAGCAATAGATAATCTGGAGTAAACTCTAATTAGATATGTGCTTCTGTTTGAATTGTTTTTGTTTAATCCTTATATATATATATAATGAAATGATTTTGATATGATTGTGATATTGATGATTCCAGACAATTGATCGTTTGAGGAGTTCAATATTCAGGACTATATTGGGAGTGTTAACTACATGCATGTGAATGTGGGAAATAAATGCTCAACTGAATGTTGAATGCCAGACTTGGGTCTGATGAATGTGATAGATGACTGTGTACACTAGATGAAAGTGATTGCTATCATATTATATGAAATGATGCATGTCATGATATTGATATGCATGATCAGATAAAGGAGTTGTGACTGGAGCAACTAAAGTGAAAAGGAGCTTAAAGCTTAGAAATGTGAGCACATAGCCACAAGCTCAATGATTAGTGAGCTCAGTGTCCACAATGGATATGGGACAATATCTGAAATGAGCCTGGTATCCATAACAAATACAGGACAATTAAATAGACGCTCGGTCATAACAAAGTTAAAAAGAAAGGGAGTCACATGTGCATTTGCATATGTATATATATCATGTATGTGTTATGTGAACTGTTGTGAGGAATTTACTGAATTGTGTTGAAATAGTAAATATAAAATGTTTGTGTTCCTAATGTGTTTGTTAAAATGTGAGATACATATATTGCGATTTGGGAGACAATTAAATAATGTGATAATTAGGATTTGATTTTAAATAATGTGATGTGTTTGAGAACTTATATTTTATATGTTTGTGATATTGTGTCCTGACTTGAGTCAACACGTCAATGATGGTTCACTCACTGAGTTTGTAAACTTATCAAAATTGCATCGTTGATTTTGTGGTACCGAGACAATCTAATTCTAAGACAATTTAGTAGCAACCTAGCATTGTTTATTTTGGAACTAAGAATGGCTCAAAGGTCTGGTCAGCTAATACTGAAGCATTTAGATAGAATATTTTAGTCTAGTACCTAGTTTTATGTTGTATACATTGTATAAAGTTAAGAACTTTGACATGTCATGTCTTGTATAAACAGGAGTTATAAGTGTAATAACACAATGGATATTTATGTTTATGAATCAAATGCAAGGTATGTAATGAAAATGTATGCTTACGTTCATAAATGAAATGAGAGAACTTAGTTTTTCTGAAATGTTTATGTTCTACTTGATGCCATAATAAGTGATGTGACTACTCTAACAAGCCACTTCCATGGGGTATATGCTCGAATGTTCTTCGGAATGTCAGGTATGGGCTCTATGGAAGTGGGATGTCACAGAATGTCTCACGCAATTATGATTTTTCTAATCAATTTATTCTTAAGTTTATTAGATCATGAAAATTGCTAAATTATACTGATATATTTCTCAAAAGTATCAACACATAATTCTAGGTTGATTAATTAAAATCTCTTTCTAACTAAAACCCTTAGAATTGTATTAATCAATTTATGAATTTCACTATTAGGTTTAACCGTAATTCAAAAGATGTATGTTGATCTATATCGAAGTTTGCATGAAATTCCTTTTAATTATGCTATTTCTATTCGAACAAAAGATTTCTTATTCTCAATTGCATTAAGTCACACATGAAATAATATATCAGTAATGTTAATTCAAGAATAAATATGATGATATAATTGAATCTTGACAAAATCAGGGAATAAATTAAATTAAAAACAAAGTCACTACAAGATCCATCTCAGGGTTATCTGATCTATATTCCAAAAGGCATTTGATTTATGATACTAAGAAATAGAACATCAAAACTAAAGAAAAAAATGGAAATTTAGGAAAACATGACCAAAATCCTTAAGACCTCTAAAAACTTCAGTCGAGATTGATTAAAATCTACTATAAAGGGATTTTCTTAGTTGTTTCCCCTTCCTTTAATCATTCTAGAGTTCCTCCCTTTGTAATTTTCTATCTCGTTTCTTTTCTATAGCTCAATCTTATCTTTTTAAATTTGAAAGTTGGTTACAGTGAGTTACTCGAGATGACTATATTCTTCAAATTATCATGTAATATTATCCAAATATAACACATACATAGATAAAGGTGTGTACTATTAATCTGTCCTTCTCATAAATCAACATGAGCGTGTTTCATAGGAAATATTCAACATGCTTCCACATAACCATGTACACTATCATGCACTCTGTAACTCAATCAAAACAGCTCCAAAATTATTGAAATTCGTTCCTTTTTTCTCCAAGTGAGTGAATTAGACCTAAAAACAAAGTATGAACAAATTAAGGATCAAAATTAATATTAACACTCAAATAAACAAGCAAAATGCATTAAATACGAGACTAAACATATGACTAAATCACTACTTAACAATTTGTTTATATTCTTAAGAGAGAGACTAACCTTGACTTTATTTGTCACCTTGATTTGTTGAGAGAATTTAACATTAGGGTGATAAATAGAGTTGTCTTCTTTCTCAATGTAAGACTATCTACCTTCCTTTTTTTGACGTTTATAAAATTAAAGAGAGTAGTAAGGATGATAGGACTAGTTTAGGAAGTAAGGCTAATAGCTTTAACACTGACGAGCATAGCAATTTAGGAACAATAACATTTAATCTTAGGAATATAAACATTATATTTGTCATATTTATGAGACAATGTTACCCTTACTCATGACTTTAGGTATGATATGAGTATGGATAGGTTAGGTCTAATGTAACATCCCGTCCCCGATGGGAAGGGTAAATTGGTAAATTGGGACAGGCTAGGTTGTTGCATTGTATATTTGAAATGTAATCATTCATTTGGCCTTTAATTGTAGAGGATTGAGTCTTTTAGCACATGCACATGTAGGTACATGCATTCATGACATTTTCCCGGCTTTTAATT